>SJYG01001487.1:64115-88402 GCA_006410535.1 Litocranius walleri
GATGCAGGTGAGAGCAAAAATCACCAATTATATCCCAATGTATTGGGTTCGCCAAAAACTTCATTTGGGTTTTTCTGTAAGATGGTACAGAAAAACCAAAATGAAATTTTTGGCCAACTCAATATATTAAAGGTTGCCTTTACATGATTGTATTATATTTTTTAGCCTGTCTCCAAATTATGGTTTTTAGCACTTGAAGCAAATATAATTACTAGTTAAAACAATATTGAAAAAGAGCTCTGAGATAGTGCATTAAACAGGATTATGGGCACTATACACTAGGTAATTCATTCTTCATGTAAATGTTCTAACAATTTTAATTTTCTCTAACAGTTAATTCCTAAAAATTACATTTTCCCATCCATTTTCATTGTTCACTTACAGATTCAAAACTATATTCCCTCATAAATTCTTCCCTCCAAATTACTGCCTTTGTGCTAAACCTTTTTTGTTTTGTTAAAAAAAAAAAACAATAGAAAATGGGCAAAGAATATGATATGATATAATATGAAAGAATATGATAGCAGTTTATAGAAAAACATATGGAAATGGCCAATAAACATTCAAAGATGTTTAACTTCATTAGTAATAAAAGAAACACAAATTTTAAAAAGCATGAGATACAGATTTTTAAAAATTACAAATGTAAATAGCAAATAAATGGAGAGAGTGTGGAAGGAAGTTATAAATTGTCAATTCTTTTTGGATGGGCAGTTTAGCAGCATTTCTCATATTTTAAGAAGTATATACTACTTCACCCAGAAATTCTTCTCCCTAAAAGAATTCTATTCTCTATAATACCTGCACAAAGAAATATATATATGAGGATCTTCACTGCAGCATTGTTTGTAATTGGGATAATTGGAAATAGCCTAATTTTTTGACAGGAAACAGATAAAATAAGGCCCACTCATACTTTGGAATTCTATGCAGCCATTAGAAAGAAGGAAGAATATCTAAACGAATAGACAAGAAAATCTAAGATTTGTTAAGTGGAAAAAGTAAGTCAGACTAATATGTCTAATCTACTATTTATGATAAATCATTAGAGGTGTAGGGGTGTGGGTGTGGGTGTGTATAGGAATATGTAAATACACAGAAAAGGTCTGCAAAGAGACGCATCAAATTGTTAACAGTGGCTACCTCTGGGAATAGTCACTGTTAAGGGGCTAAGGCAAATACATTTTCACTTTATTTTTCTAACTTCATTCTGTTGTCATGTATAAATAAGGGGCTTGTATTTATATTTTAAATATTTTATCAATAAAACATCTATTGTAATTGCTTAATCCCTTTCTTCACCAAACAAAGGAATTGCTCTGTAGACAGAATCCCAATGTACACCTGACTTTTAGGATATTCCTGCAGAACAGTGGTTCTCAAAGCTTGACCCTGGGGCAACAGTATTGCACCACCTGGGAACTTGGCAGAAATGCAAATTCTTGGGTCCCACCCCTGACCTACTGATTTAGAATCCCTGGAGAAGGGGGGTCCTGCCAGCTGTGTATTAACAACTCCAGTCAATTCTCAGTCACGCTCAAGGTTGACAAGCCATGCTTCAGAGCTTAATGAAAAGCATCAGACTGGATGGAATTCTCCTGGGAGTGCCCTGGAGGCAGTTAGCAAAACTAAACTGGACTTAAGAGTCCTTGTAAAATAGAGGCAAGGGCTATGGGGCTTTTCTTAGAGCAGAAATCAAAAGAAACTGCTTGCAACAGAAGTTGCCTAGTATATCTAAACAGATCATCAAGCATTCTGATGCCTCTGCTGTTGCGAGAGGGAAAGGCTTGCTTCTCTCTTCTGCCTGGGTTTCAATTCCTTCATCCTGGACAAAAGTGTCTTTCCAAAGGGCAGAGCTCATCTTTAGGAGGAAAGAAATCACAGGGCGAGGGTGGGGTGGGGGTGAGGGAGGGTACAATCTGCGTGTCCTTGATAAGGAAGGAAAGAACGGTCTGCTCTCCCAAAAGTGATTGAGTGATTAGCTGATTCTGGCCTTTATGAATGGGATTAATGAACCTTCAGAGAGGCATCAGTTTGTACCTTCATTGTAACCTGGTAACCTTGGAAAGCCTGGAGCCGCTTTTTCTTCTCTTCTTCTTGTCCCATGCTTATCCAAGTGTCTGTAATTAATACATTGCCTCCACAAGCTGCTTCCAATGGATCATTTGTCAGCGACAGTTTGGTACCGTTCTGGCATACACAAGCAAGCTGGTTAAAGAACTTTGTGAGACAGGGAAAGACAATGACACCTTTACATTTAAGGAGCATACCTCCTTGGCATACTGCTCCGCCAACTTGGTTATACTGGGATCCGGCTCATAAACCTGCAGGGGAAAGAATTAATTGTTATTTGGTGTTTTTTTTTTTTTATTTCCTTCTTATATATGCATCACTTTCAACAATATTCCTGCTGTCTTTCCTGTTTCTGCTTTAAGTCATAGCCCAACCTACTGAACATGCCTACTCCCCATGTTAAGTAGAATATGATGTTGACATCTAGAATTTCAAAGCTTAAGAGTGCTTTTGGGAATTTAAAAAGGTAATCAGTTGGCCCATTTTGCTTTGATTATTTTTGACCTCTTTAGTCCTAAAGATAAACGGGGTGTGGTGCTTTCCAGCTCTTGGTAGCATCTTTTCTTGTTCCTCTAATAGTTTAAGAGGATTGTATACATAAGTCTACAACTTACTGCATTTTTGTCTCAGAGTCTTTCTACAAGCTGTTTTTTGGTTTTTTTTTTTAATGCTTTTGTTTTCCTTTGGTCTGAAATGCTTTTCCCCACCCACTCCATGTGGATAAAGCTTTCAGGTCTCAATGCTCTCAGCTCAAATGTTTCCTCCTCAGAGAAACCTTCCCTCAGCGTCTCAGCTGAATATTAAGAGCCCACACACACATCTTAGTCTCACCAGCCAGTGTTCTGCAGGCAGGGAGCTGGCTTTGAAATGGCCTTTGCATAGCAAATATACTGTTTTTGCTGAAATATATGTGTTTGGGTTTGTTTGGTGAGGGCAGGGTCAGGACTGGAGTGAGACACTCACTAACAGTCGTGCAAGCATGGATTTTGCACCCTAGGTACCTTGCTTGCTCACTCTGGTCTCAACTTTAGGTGAGGGGACACTATGGAAACAGCTGAAGTCCCCCTAACTCTTCTAGACCCCACAGGTAGCCCATCTTCTTCCATCCTCAACCTCCAATGTGCACTATACACAGCAGCATGAATAATCTCCGAAGCCTTCAATGCTTACCACTTGTTTCATAAGTCGAAGCTGATTAAGGGTATCAAGGCTTCCCGCAGACATCTCTTGCTTCTGTCTCTTTTAATTTTTCTCAACATCTTGCTGCAGGAAAGCCAATCTCATTGTCATACTTGTACACGTCTTGCCCTTTGCTGCCGTCACAGCCTTTCACCCTTGAACACTTCCCCCTCTGTCCCTTCCTGGGCGTCTTTATTGGAACATGTCAGCTCCTCCTTTGTCAAAACCCTGGGCCAGCCCCACCTCCAGACCCTCCAAGCGGAAGGCTTGTCAGTCAAAACACCATCATTATTCTCAGCTTCCCCATCCTTCTCATTTTCCTGAATTCTTAGAATTGATTTATGTCTCATTTTTATAAACTCTCAGCAGGGCACAGCAATGGGTGTGGTAAGCCACCCAGATCCCCGTCATGAATAATGGACTTGCGCTCCAGCTGCTGCGCATGCGCTGGAAGGTGGCTTTCAGCTGTCAGCCCTAGATGGGCACTGGCACAGCTGCAGAGAGCTGACGCATCCAAGGTCGCCTGCATTCTGGGACTGATTGACAGGGGGACATGAAACCCTGACTCCCTCCTCCCAACCTGCAACAACCCTTAAATGACCATCTCAGATCTAGAATTCTCTATCAGGTCAGCTGAGGCTGCTCTCGGGCCTGCATCGCAGTTTGACTTCTGTTTCCTTCCCTTCCCTTCTCAAGGGCACGCCGTCATCAACAACCTGCAGGCTGAACTCTGTGTCAGAGTCTGCTTCTCAGGAAACTCAGCCCACAACAGGGATGTTCAGGTTTATTTATTGGAAATTGTGTTTATTTACACATGTTTATCTATCATAGTTCCTTCTCTCAATAAAATTCTTGAGGATAGAAGCTATCAGATGGTGATGATTCCTACAGATCTTTTTGCAGCTTTGTCACCCTCAATAGCCATAAATTCTGGAGCTTTGTTTATCTATATTTGGGGAAGGTAATTAATAAAGGCTTGCTAATTTAGTAACTCATGTTGTGACCATTCATACTGGTAAACATAAATGAAGAGGCTTGGCTCTTACCCCAGGTACCTCCTGCCCTGAAAATTCAGCCTTCCCTCTGGAAAGCAGGTTTCATACTTCCAAGTATAATCATTCTAGAGAAGGAATCAATAAGTACTTAGAGAACCAACAGAGTGGTTTGGAAATTACAAAATCACCCAACCTTGCATGCACTGGGCCATGACTGAGAATACAAAGAGGAATTCTTTACTCACAGCTAAGCTTTCAGTACTAAATCACTCATTGGCTTTGACATAAATCTTAAAACCAGATAAAGATGATTAACAGACCCAGTTCAGTCTAAATACTCACTTAGAACAATGTTAAAATCATTACCATCAATAGTTTATGGAATAACTTTACAATCCAGGATAAAATTATGTTTTCTCAAACATGTAAGTTATTCTTGGTTAAAGGATGGGGAAATAGATTAATTATGACCTTGGAAATTTTTCAGTGATTCTTAAATTTATAATAAACCTGCTAGCTTTATCTTTAAAGGAAATGAGTCTACTTATAAATTGATGGAGCACCTTCTACACTTCAGACTTTCCAGAAGACTTTTGAAAACTCTTACTCCTACCCAGATGTAACCAGGTTTTAGTACTTGTTATCTTTTAAATAAGTTTCTGCATAAGAACAATAGTGAAATTACTCTGTAACATTGGAATTTTCCCTTTGATGTTAATAAAACATCTTGGACATGCAATAAAATGTTTAAATCATGTATTTCCCCAACAGAATAAAACCTTTCCAAAAACACCTTATATCAGGGAACAATCATTGTGAATATATATTTTATCTGTAAAATTGTTTGCGTTAATATAGAGCCCTTCCTCAGACTAGATTTGCAGCAAGAGTGTGCTAAGTTTTCCCATAAAATGAACTACCTTATTCACATGTCAAATCTGACCTTTTATCTCAGTTTTTGCTGAATGAGAGTGAATTCTCTCTTATAAGAGTTAGCTCTCTGAGTACCCAAAGTTTACTATATATAATAGGATGACACCCTATGCTGCCTACCTGGCATTTCTTCCATGGCAAGTGTATTAGGTAGAAGAATGTCTTCCAAACATTTATTCCCCACCAGAACCTCAGAATGTGACCTTTTAAAAATATATTTATTTATTTGGCTGTGTCAGGTCTTAGTTGCATGCTCAGGATCTTAGTTTCAGTGTGTGAGATCTTTTATTGCAGGCCACAGTCTCTATAGTTGTGGTATGCGGGCTCCAGAGCATGTGGGCTCACTGGTAGAGGCTTATTTGCTCCAAGGCATATGGAATCTTAGTTCCCTGACCAGGGATCGAACCCACATACCCTGCACTGCTAGGTGGATTCTTAACCACTGGACCACCAGTCCTAGAATGTGACCTTTTTTTAGAAGTAGGGTCTTTGCAGATGTACTTAGTTAAAAGGAGGTCATACTGGGCTTCAAAATTACTGCAGATGGTGACTGCAGCCATGAAATTAAAAGATGCTTATTCCTTGGAAGAAAAGCTATGACCAACGTAGACAGCATATTAAAAAGCAGAGACATTACTGTGCCAACAAAGGTCCATCTAGTCAAAGCTATGGTTTTTCCAGTATTCATGCATGAATGTGAGAGTTGGACCAGAAAGAAAGCTGAGCACCAAATAATTGATGCTTTTTAACTGTGGTGTTAGAAAAGATCTCTTGAGAGTCCCTTCATCCAATCAGTCCATCCTAACGGAAATCAGTCCTGAGTATTCATTGGAAGGACTGATGCTAAAGCTGAAACTCCAATACTTTGGCCACCTGATGCAAAGAACTGACTCATTTGTAAAGACCCTGATGCTGGGAAAGATTGAAGGCGGGAGGAGAAGGGGACGACCGAGGATGAGATGGTTGGATGGCATCACTGACTCAATGGACATAGTTTGTGTAAGCTCTGGGAGTTGGTGATAGACAGGGAGGCCTGGCGTGCTGCGATTCATGGGGTCACAAAGAGTCGGACATGACTGAGCAACTGAGCTGAGCTGAAGTTTAATATAACTGCTATCCTCCTAAGAAGAGGAACATGCGGACAGAGAAAATGGGAATAAAGGAAGGATGGAGGCAGAGACTGGAGTGATGCAGCCACAAGGCAAGGAATGCCTGAAGTTACAGGAAGTGGGAAAGAGACAGGGAAGGATCCTCCCCTAGAGGCATTGTGTGTGTGTGTATGTGTGGTAGTAGTGGGGTGTTGTCCTGCCAACACTTGGATTTTGGACTGCTAGCCTCCAGAGCTGTGAGAGAATACATTTCTGTTGTTTTAAGCCACCCAGTTTGTGGGAATTTGTTATGGCAGTCCTGGGAGACTAAGGCAGCAGGGTACATTGACTTGAACTGGTTCAGCAAGAACACGAGGGGAAAATATTTTCTTTTGCCTTGTTTGTTGCATTTGGTTTTGGCAGGATGCAGCAGACAATGCTGGTGCTCTACCCAGAGGCCCTCAGAGGACCCTGATCTATATCTTTTGCCCCCTCTTCCCTTTTCAGTGTGCTTTTTAAATATACGTATTTATTTATTTTTAGTTTTGGCTGTGCTGGGTCTTCATTGCTGCACCAGGCCTTTGTCTAGTTGCCATGAGTGAGGGCTACTCTCTACTTGCGGTGCGCAGGCTTCTAGAGCATGGGCTTCAGTAGTTGCAGCTTGTGGGCTTAGTTGCTCAGTGGCATGTGGATCTTCCCCGACCAGGGATCGAACCTGTGTCCCCTGTATTGGCAGGCAGATTCTTAACCACTGGACCACCAGGGAAGTCCCCATCAGTGTGCTTTTAATACCTAACACTCAACTCTTCTTTAGGAGATGGCTCTCTGACTCCCCAGCTGCTCTTCTTGCCAAAGTGGGAAGCTGCTGTATGGGCACAGGGAGCTCAGCCTGGTGCTCTGTGACAACCTAGAGGGGTGGGATGGGGTGGGGGGTGAGGTTCAGGAGGGAGGAGAATATATGTGTACTTGTGGCTGATTCACATTGTTGTATGGCAGAAGCCAGCCCATACTGTAAAGCAATTATCTTCCGATTATAATAAAAAAAAAAAGAATCCAAAGATAAAATCTGAAGCTAGTAAAAAACAAAGGAAAAAAAGGGCCAGAGGATTCGCCACCCACCTCTCCGTGCTGCCCTTGACCAATGACTGGTTCCGAGGATAAAAGCCCATCCTCCCTGTCTCAGGTTGGGGCAACACTCCAGAGCTCGCCTGTTGGATCAACCTGAAGCACTGTGCCTGACATGACATCTGGGTGACCAGATCACTCTAGTTTGCCTGCGGCCTTCCTGGTTTTAGCACTGATAGTCCCGTGTCCCTAGAAATTCCTTAGTCAATCTTAAACTCAAGAAGCAGAAGCAGACAGTGAGTTTTAGGCCTCACACACTCACCTCTGAATGCCTTAGGTTATCAGAGTGAACTATGGCAGTGACCACTGAGACCAAACACATGCTCAGCCAGAAACACACTGGTGCACAATGTTATAAATCATCGTCCCTTAACGGAAAGTTCAATTCTGTCCTTTGTTTCTGCAATGGCTTCTATTTAGGGGCATTTTCCTTCCAAAAGAATCCTGATCAGAAATCATAACTAATAAGAAACGTAACGAAGAAAAGAACTTAGCAGAGATGGGTTATGCAAAAGGTTCTGTGGGGATGGCTCAGAACTGATTTGTGTATGAGTCACTTGTAGGATGAGTTTTATCCTCTAAAAGGCCTACTCATTCTGTATGAGGCGAGGAGTATCTTATTAAACATTTTTTTGAAGTTTAGTTGATTTATAATGTGTTAATTTCTGCTGCACAGCAAGGAGACTCCATTATATACAAAAAGAACATACATACATGTAAACATATATAAGAAACATACTCTTTTCCATTCTGGTTTATCACAGGGTAGCGAATATATTTCCCTGTGTTGTGCAGTAGGACCTTACTGTGTAGCCATCCTATTTATACTAGTTTGCATCTATTAATCCTATACTCGAAGCTGGGAGTTTTGTAACATAGGGCTTCTCCTACAAGGATCTGTACTTTTTCATTTTAGCGTATTTATTTATGGACTTAGGTAATCATGTACGTAAAACATTTACATGTTAAGAAATTTAGACCATATAAAAGGATGTATTGCAGAAATAAAGTCTCCCTCCTACCTCTAACCTTGAACCTCCCAGCTTCACTTTTCACAGACAACAATTATTGCTACTTCCTTGTATATCAAAAGGGTTACTTTGGACCTATAAAAGAAGGCCTGTTCCCGTTCCCATACATCCTGTGAGAGATTAACAGCAGGATAAGAAGTAGGGTAGGTCAGCTTCACAGCCAGGATTCAGATTTAAAAGGCTGAAGGACCCTTGGATTCGAGTTTTGAAACACTAAGCTGATGCAGACGCCATCACTGTGTCCTTCACATTAGATTGAATTTTTTTCACCAAACTGTAGTATTCAAACAATGACAGCATCTTCCCCATGCCTTGAGATTTCTAGGCTGTCTGTATTTCATTATTTTCTTCAGCCTTTGTGGTAGCAATACACAAGAAAGCCAGTTATCATAATGGCTGGTTTCAGGGCATTCAAAGGGATAATTCAGACATGCTTTTAACACAGAAACTCACAAGATGAAAGGCATCAGCCAAGATTATCTCTTTTTGTAGAGATGGGAAATTGGACACTCGAGAGGCCGGATAGCTATAATAGTAGGGATAGCAACATAACCTAAATTTTGTGGCCTCAACTGTGCTCTCCTTGAATGGAAGAGAGGTTTGTTTTTCACTAGGTGATTGGATCTGGGAATGATTTCAAAGGGAGGTTAGTTTCAAGGCAGAAAGTTTCCCTACCTTTGGGGTAGCCACCTGAAGGTGCATCCCAAATTTCGCCGCACTCATCATGATGGAGTGCAGGATGTTATTCCCATCCCCAATCCAGCTGAGGGTAAGGCCTTTCAGAGAGCCGTAGTGTTCCTGAAAGGCAAGACATGGAGGAAATTACATCCAGGAGGAAATCCACTTCTGTGAAACAATTATTAGAGTTACTATAAAAGAAACAGTCCACATCTCGATTTTAAATGCTTTGTTGGAATGAAGAAGCTACTTTTTTTTTTCATTATACAGAGCAATTTGATAACATGAAGGTACAATCACCAAAACGAAGTCCTAATCACCAAAAAAAATCCTAATATCTTAAACCAAGACATCATATGAACATATGAAGATTCATATGTTCATATACTGCAAATCTGAATCTTTGTTGCATTTGTTCTTTCATTCAACAAATTGAGAACCATCCATGTCCAGACACTGTCCTTGGCCCTGGAGATATAACAATGAACAAAGGAGACAAAAATCTCTGCCTTTATGAAGCTTATGCTTGTTAGAATAAGAAAGGGGAAATAGAATGCACCTAGAACAATATAGCATGGGTATTGAGAATGTTCCTGTGAAAAACCATTAATATACTTGATTTCTTATGGATATTGACATGGACAGTTAAAGTATGAACACATGCTTGGACATAAATATAAACACCAGGATAAAATGTCTTTGAGGGGTTGGAGGAAATGGGATCAAAGATAGTTACACAGCGGACTTCAAATCTACGGGTAATATTTTTGGGCCACACTGCATGGGATTGCAGGATCTTAGTTCCCTGACCAGGGATTGAATCTGCACCCCCTGCAGTGGAACCCCGGAGTCTTAACTACCAAACGACCAGGGAAGTCCCTGTAATATTTTACCTAAAAACAAAAAATTCTAAAGTAAGATTTGCCAAAACTGCATAATGGGCACATGGGTGTTTGTTTTACTTTTCTTGAAGTGTCTGTAGGTTTCATATATTGTATACATTTATATATTTACAAATGTAAAGAGATTTAAATGTAAGTGTGAAGATTTTAAGATTTTTAAAAGAGAAAGGCTAACTAATTTGGAGATCACAAATTAGTTAAGTGGCTAAGCTAGGATGTAAATCCAGGTCCATCTGACTTAAACTCCATGCTCTTAACAAGTTCATTCAACTCCTACTTTGAGCATGTCTGTTATGAAGGCATTGAACCAGGTCCTGCAGGGGACAATATGATGAACAGAACATTTCACTGTCCCTCATGAATATATAAACTAGTAATGATGAGACCCCAGCAAGAAGCATTAAATTATCTGGCATATATGTAAAGCCATACGTACTAACAGCTGCTTGGCGTCTAACATAGTATATCCTCTCTGCATTCATCTTATCCTCATCACCAAAGAGTTTCATTTTGAGTTTAACCTCACATTTACATGTGTGTGGCATATTCAAATGAGGAGCAAGGTGGACCTGTCCAGTTTGCCCTGTCTCCCAGAATAGTTCATAGATGCAGAAACCATGGTTGTTAGGATTCCCAGTGGCAAGACTATGTAGATTGGCTGTGGCCAACCCAACAGGATGAATCTTTCAAAGTTATTCAGGTGCATGATTTGAAGGGACATGGCTAAATCTGCACGTCCATTCTATGAATTCTACATGCTCTTAACTCCAGTCTTCAGCAGTTTATTATTAAAATAATAGCAAATGGCCTTCTTCTCAGAAAGTGATTTAGTAATTGGCCATTTTGAATATTCAAAGCACTCTCCATCAGTCTTCACTCCCAAATCATAGAACCTGACGTATTATGCATGACATAAAGATGTTTCCATTTTCTGTGCTCCAGCACTCCCTGTTCATCCACTGTGTTAAATAAATATGGCACCCAAAAAGCAAAGGTTTGAGAACTGAAGTGTCTTCTAGTCTGTTTTCAATAATGCCCTATCTTCCTTGCATATCAAGTTGTACACATATGCTATGCATCTCTGCTAAGATGTTATTTGAAAACAAAACACCAATACCACAATTTAAATGCTTCCATTTAGAGCTACTTAGAAATTATTTACTGATTTTGCTCTTGTGTGAGGCAAAGAGGTAACCCAACCTGGAGCGTGAGGTAATCAGCCAGGATCTGGATAGGGTGGTACAAATCCGACAGCCCATTGACAATTGGGATGGATGCTTCTTTAGCCAGGATATCCAGATCTGATTGTTTGTACACTCGTGCCAGCACAGCATCTGTCATGCTAGACAACACACTGTGGCAAATGAAGAAAAGATTATCCAAGTTGATTAGGCTTAATAATTCCTTCTTAATTTAGGATCTTAAGGAGTCATAAGAAATGCTAATACATGAGAATTTTTACTGTTACAACTACCTATCAACATAACAAGTTTAAAAGCTAATGATAAATACGTAGTCATTACAGAAGCCAGATGTTGTTCCCCTGATGTCTTAGCCTTGATTTTAGTATTTTTTGCAGTGCTAAGAAGCCAATTGTGGGCCTATCAATTGTAATGATGAACTATAATTGATATATGGCAATTGGTAAAGTTGAAAGGGACGAGACCAAAGACAAGATATATAGAGAAAAATTAGTAAACTGGATTGTGGCATTTGGGAGGGGGGACATCACCCCTCAAGTATGCAGTTTCATTACAAAACAGAAAGTAGCAGTTGGCAACCATGGAAATACACACACAGATTGTTTTTGGAAGGAGTGCCATTAGCTGACAGCCCCCAGCTGCTGCACCTTTGGAATCTGCCACAGCATTTCTGTCAAGACCACAACCTCCCCAGCCTGTTCCCACCAAGGGCCAAGCACAGTGGGGTCCCCAGAGCTGGGCCATTCTGCCTGACATGGGACATCTCTGTTGGGCAGTGAAGACGGATATAACTATTCTAATTTTATAGCTGAAGGACCTGAAATACAAAGAAGTTTAGTAACTTGCCCCAGCTCACACAACTAATTACATTGGAAGAACTCATCTTCAAACCAAAGTCAGTTTAATTTCAAAAGTCCATGATCTTACCATTATAATACATTGCCTCAAATGTGCAGATGATAAAAACCTGGAATGAGAATCTGGGATCCAGAGTTTAAGTTCTCTCCATGTCTCAGAGTGATGGTGGTCCTTCAGCTAAAGTTTTAGCCTTACAAAAATAACAGGGATGGCTTTTTGTTTAAAATCTTGCTTTTTTCATTATTACGTCTTATTTCTTATTAAACAGAAACCCCACAGCAGAGGCTTCTAGTCATTTCAGTTTTAAGGAACTCTTTATAATGGCAAAAAAGGGAAAACCTCTCATGATAGTAGTTTTATTAAATATAGAGTCATTATTATAGGGTATCCTTATACCTTATAAGTTAGTTATTATAAGTTAGTCTTATAATAAGTTATTATTATAAGTGAGACTTTGTAATTTTGACTCTCTAACTTACTAGCTGTGTGACCTTGGACATGCTATTTAATGTCTCTATAACTTGGTTTCTGCGTCTGTAAGACATGGAACAACAGACTGGTTCCAAATAGGAAAAGGAGTACGTCAAGGCTGTATATTGTCACCTTACTTATTTAACTTATATGCAGAGTACATCATGAGAAATGCTGGGCTGGAAGAAGTACAAGCTGGAATCAAGATTGCCGGGAGAAATATCAATTACCTCAGATATGCAGATGACACCACTCTTATGGCAGAAAGTGAAAAGGAACTAAAAAGCCTCTTGATGAAAGTGAAAGAGGAGAATGAAAACGTTGGCTTAAAGCTCAACATTCAGAAAAAAAAAAAAAAAGAATCCAAAGATAAAATCTGAAGCTAGTAAAAAACAAAGGAAAAAAAGGGCCAGAGGATTCGCCACCCACCTCTCCGTGCTGCCCTTGACCAATGACTGGTTCCGAGGATAAAAGCCCATCCTCCCTGTCTCAGGTTGGGGCAACACTCCAGAGCTCGCCTGTTGGATCAACCTGAAGCACTGTGCCTGACATGACATCTGGGTGACCAGATCACTCTAGTTTGCCTGCGGCCTTCCTGGTTTTAGCACTGATAGTCCCGTGTCCCTAGAAATTCCTTAGTCAATCTTAAACTCAAGAAGCAGAAGCAGACAGTGAGTTTTAGGCCTCACACACTCACCTCTGAATGCCTTAGGTTATCAGAGTGAACTATGGCAGTGACCACTGAGACCAAACACATGCTCAGCCAGAAACACACTGGTGCACAATGTTATAAATCATCGTCCCTTAACGGAAAGTTCAATTCTGTCCTTTGTTTCTGCAATGGCTTCTATTTAGGGGCATTTTCCTTCCAAAAGAATCCTGATCAGAAATCATAACTAATAAGAAACGTAACGAAGAAAAGAACTTAGCAGAGATGGGTTATGCAAAAGGTTCTGTGGGGATGGCTCAGAACTGATTTGTGTATGAGTCACTTGTAGGATGAGTTTTATCCTCTAAAAGGCCTACTCATTCTGTATGAGGCGAGGAGTATCTTATTAAACATTTTTTTGAAGTTTAGTTGATTTATAATGTGTTAATTTCTGCTGCACAGCAAGGAGACTCCATTATATACAAAAAGAACATACATACATGTAAACATATATAAGAAACATACTCTTTTCCATTCTGGTTTATCACAGGGTAGCGAATATATTTCCCTGTGTTGTGCAGTAGGACCTTACTGTGTAGCCATCCTATATATACTAGTTTGCATCTACTAATCCTATACTCGAAGCTGGGAGTTTTGTAACATAGGGCTTCTCCTACAAGGATCTGTACTTTTTCATTTTAGCGTATTTATTTATGGACTTAGGTAATCATGTACGTAAAACATTTACATGTTAAGAAATTTAGACCATATAAAAGGATGTATTGCAGAAATAAAGTCTCCCTCCTACCTCTAACCTTGAACCTCCCAGCTTCACTTTTCACAGACAACAATTATTGCTACTTCCTTGTATATCAAAAGGGTTACTTTGGACCTATAAAAGAAGGCCTGTTCCCGTTCCCATACATCCTGTGAGAGATTAACAGCAGGATAAGAAGTAGGGTAGGTCAGCTTCACAGCCAGGATTCAGATTTAAAAGGCTGAAGGACCCTTGGATTCGAGTTTTGAAACACTAAGCTGATGCAGACGCCATCACTGTGTCCTTCACATTAGATTGAATTTTTTTCACCAAACTGTAATATTCAAACAATGACAGCATCTTCCCCATGCCTTGAGATTTCTAGGCTGTCTGTATTTCATTATTTTCTTCAGCCTTTGTGGTAGCAATACACAAGAAAGCCAGTTATCATAATGGCTGGTTTCAGGGCATTCAAAGGGATAATTCAGACATGCTTTTAACACAGAAACTCACAAGATGAAAGGCATCAGCCAAGATTATCTCTTTTTGTAGAGATGGGAAATTGGACACTCGAGAGGCCGGATAGCTATAATAGTAGGGATAGCAACATAACCTAAATTTTGTGGCCTCAACTGTGCTCTCCTTGAATGGAAGAGAGGTTTGTTTTTCACTAGGTGATTGGATCTGGGAATGATTTCAAAGGGAGGTTAGTTTCAAGGCAGAAAGTTTCCCTACCTTTGGGGTAGCCACCTGAAGGTGCATCCCAAATTTCGCCGCACTCATCATGATGGAGTGCAGGATGTTATTCCCATCCCCAATCCAGCTGAGGGTAAGGCCTTTCAGAGAGCCGTAGTGTTCCTGAAAGGCAAGACATGGAGGAAATTACATCCAGGAGGAAATCCACTTCTGTGAAACAATTATTAGAGTTACTATAAAAGAAACAGTCCACATCTCGATTTTAAATGCTTTGTTGGAATGAAGAAGCTACTTTTTTTTTTCATTATACAGAGCAATTTGATAACATGAAGGTACAATCACCAAAACGAAGTCCTAATCACCAAAAAAAATCCTAATATCTTAAACCAAGACATCATATGAACATATGAAGATTCATATGTTCATATACTGCAAATCTGAATCTTTGTTGCATTTGTTCTTTCATTCAACAAATTGAGAACCATCCATGTCCAGACACTGTCCTTGGCCCTGGAGATATAACAATGAACAAAGGAGACAAAAATCTCTGCCTTTATGAAGCTTATGCTTGTTAGAATAAGAAAGGGGAAATAGAATGCACCTAGAACAATATAGCATGGGTATTGAGAATGTTCCTGTGAAAAACCATTAATATACTTGATTTCTTATGGATATTGACATGGACAGTTAAAGTATGAACACATGCTTGGACATAAATATAAACACCAGGATAAAATGTCTTTGAGGGGTTGGAGGAAATGGGATCAAAGATAGTTACACAGCGGACTTCAAATCTACGGGTAATATTTTTGGGCCACACTGCATGGGATTGCAGGATCTTAGTTCCCTGACCAGGGATTGAATCTGCACCCCCTGCAGTGGAACCCCGGAGTCTTAACTACCAAACGACCAGGGAAGTCCCTGTAATATTTTACCTAAAAACAAAAAATTCTAAAGTAAGATTTGCCAAAACTGCATAATGGGCACATGGGTGTTTGTTTTACTTTTCTTGAAGTGTCTGTAGGTTTCATATATTGTATACATTTATATATTTACAAATGTAAAGAGATTTAAATGTAAGTGTGAAGATTTTAAGATTTTTAAAAGAGAAAGGCTAACTAATTTGGAGATCACAAATTAGTTAAGTGGCTAAGCTAGGATGTAAATCCAGGTCCATCTGACTTAAACTCCATGCTCTTAACAAGTTCATTCAACTCCTACTTTGAGCATGTCTGTTATGAAGGCATTGAACCAGGTCCTGCAGGGGACAATATGATGAACAGAACATTTCACTGTCCCTCATGAATATATAAACTAGTAATGATGAGACCCCAGCAAGAAGCATTAAATTATCTGGCATATATGTAAAGCCATACGTACTAACAGCTGCTTGGCGTCTAACATAGTATATCCTCTCTGCATTCATCTTATCCTCATCACCAAAGAGTTTCATTTTGAGTTTAACCTCACATTTACATGTGTGTGGCATATTCAAATGAGGAGCAAGGTGGACCTGTCCAGTTTGCCCTGTCTCCCAGAATAGTTCATAGATGCAGAAACCATGGTTGTTAGGATTCCCAGTGGCAAGACTATGTAGATTGGCTGTGGCCAACCCAACAGGATGAATCTTTCAAAGTTATTCAGGTGCATGATTTGAAGGGACATGGCTAAATCTGCACGTCCATTCTATGAATTCTACATGCTCTTAACTCCAGTCTTCAGCAGTTTATTATTAAAATAATAGCAAATGGCCTTCTTCTCAGAAAGTGATTTAGTAATTGGCCATTTTGAATATTCAAAGCACTCTCCATCAGTCTTCACTCCCAAATCATAGAACCTGACGTATTATGCATGACATAAAGATGTTTCCATTTTCTGTGCTCCAGCACTCCCTGTTCATCCACTGTGTTAAATAAATATGGCACCCAAAAAGCAAAGGTTTGAGAACTGAAGTGTCTTCTAGTCTGTTTTCAATAATGCCCTATCTTCCTTGCATATCAAGTTGTACACATATGCTATGCATCTCTGCTAAGATGTTATTTGAAAACAAAACACCAATACCACAATTTAAATGCTTCCATTTAGAGCTACTTAGAAATTATTTACTGATTTTGCTCTTGTGTGAGGCAAAGAGGTAACCCAACCTGGAGCGTGAGGTAATCAGCCAGGATCTGGATAGGGTGGTACAAATCCGACAGCCCATTGACAATTGGGATGGATGCTTCTTTAGCCAGGATATCCAGATCTGATTGTTTGTACACTCGTGCCAGCACAGCATCTGTCATGCTAGACAACACACTGTGGCAAATGAAGAAAAGATTATCCAAGTTGATTAGGCTTAATAATTCCTTCTTAATTTAGGATCTTAAGGAGTCATAAGAAATGCTAATACATGAGAATTTTTACTGTTACAACTACCTATCAACATAACAAGTTTAAAAGCTAATGATAAATACGTAGTCATTACAGAAGCCAGATGTTGTTCCCCTGATGTCTTATCCTTGATTTTAGTATTTTTTGCAGTGCTAAGAAGCCAATTGTGGGCCTATCAATTGTAATGATGAACTATAATTGATATATGGCAATTGGTAAAGTTGAAAGGGACGAGACCAAAGACAAGATATATAGAGAAAAATTAGTAAACTGGATTGTAGATCTTAAGGAGTCATAAGAAATGCTAATACATGAGAATTTTTACTGTTACAACTACCTATCAACATAACAAGTTTAAAAGCTAATGATAAATACGTAGTCATTACAGAAGCCAGATGTTGTTCCCCTGATGTCTTATCCTTGATTTTAGTATTTTTTGCAGTGCTAAGAAGCCAATTGTGGGCCTATCAATTGTAATGATGAACTATAATTGATATATGGCAATTGGTAAAGTTGAAAGGGACGAGACCAAAGACAAGATATATAGAGAAAAATTAGTAAACTGGATTGTCGCATTTGGGAGGGGGGACATCACCCCTCAAGTATGCAGTTTCACTACAAAACGGAAAGTAGCAGTTGGCAACCATGGAAATACACACACAGATTGTTTTTGGAAGGAGTGCCGTTAGCTGACAGCCCCCAGCTGCTGCACCTTTGGAATCTGCCACAGCATTTCTGTCAAGACCACAACCTCTCCAGCCTGTTCCCACCAAGGACCAAGCACAGTGGGGTCCCCAGAGCTGGGCCATTCTGCCTGACATGGGACATCTCTGTTGGGCAGTGAAGACGGATATAACTATTCTAATTTTATAGCTGAAGGACCTGAAATACAAAGAAGTTTAGTAACTTGCCCCAGCTCACACAACTAATTACATTGGAAGAACTCATCTTCAAACCAGTCAGTTTAATTTCAAAAGTCCATGATCTTACCATTATAATACATTGCCTCAAATGTGCAGATGATAAAAACCTGGAATGAGAATCTGGGATCCAGAGTTTAAGTTCTCTCCATGTCTCAGAGTGATGGTGGTCCTTCAGCTAAAGTTTTAGCCTTACAAAAATAACAGGGATGGCTTTTTGTTTAAAATCTTGCTTTTTTCATTATTACGTCTTATTTCTTATTAAACAGAAACCCCACAGCAGAGGCTTCTAGTCATTTCAGTTTTAAGGAACTCTTTATAATGGCAAAAAAGGGAAAACCTCTCATGATAGTAGTTTTATTAAATATAGAGTCATTATTATAGGGTATCCTTATACCTTATAAGTTAGTTATTATAAGTTAGTCTTATAATAAGTTATTATTATAAGTGAGACTTTGTAATTTTGACTCTCTAACTTACTAGCTGTGTGACCTTGGACATGCTATTTAATGTCTCTATAACTTGGTTTCTGCGTCTGTAAGACATGGAACAACAGACTGGTTCCAAATAGGAAAAGGAGTACGTCAAGGCTGTATATTGTCACCTTACTTATTTAACTTATATGCAGAGTACATCATGAGAAATGCTGGGCTGGAAGAAGTACAAGCTGGAATCAAGATTGCCGGGAGAAATATCAATTACCTCAGATATGCAGATGACACCACTCTTATGGCAGAAAGTGAAAAGGAACTAAAAAGCCTCTTGATGAAAGTGAAAGAGGAGAATGAAAACGTTGGCTTAAAGCTCAACATTCAGAAACAAAGATCATGGCATCCGGTCCCATCACTTCATGGGAAATAGATGGGGAAACAGTGGAAATAGTGGCTGACTTTATTTTGGGGGGCTCCAAATTCACTGCAGATGGTAACCGTAGCCATGAAATTAAAAGATGCTTACTCCTTGGAAGGAAAGTTATGGCTAACCTAGATAGCATATTCAAAAGCAGAGACATTACTTTGCCAACAAAGGTCCATCTAGTCAAGGCTATGGTTTTTCCATTGGTCATGTATGGATGTGAGAGTTGGACTGTAAAGAAAGCTGAGCACCGAAGAATTGATGCTTTTGAACTGTGGTGCTGGAGAAGACTCTTGCGAGTCCATTGGACTGCAAGGAGATCCAACCAAGTCCATTCTAAAGGAGATCAGCCCTGTGTGTTCTTTGGAAGGAATGATGCTAAAGCTGAAACTCCAGTACTTTGGCCACCTCATGTGAAGAGTTGACTCATTGGAAAAGACTCTGAAGCTGGGAGGGACTGAGGGCAGGAGGAAAAGGGGACAACAGAGGATGAGATGGCTGGATGGCATCACTGACTCGAGGGACGTGAGTCTGAGTGAACGCCGGGAGTTGATGATGGACAGGGAGGCCTGGCGTGCTGCGATTCATGGAGTCGCAAAGGGTCGGACACGACTGAGCGACTGAACTGAACTGGACTGAACTGAACTGAAAGCCATTATAACAGTATCATTGTGGTGTTGTGAGGATTATATGAGATAGCCTACATAAGATGCACAGTATGATGACTTGTTCATGATGAAAGATCAAAAAGTAGTTGGTAATATTACCATGTCAAAAGAAACTGTATAAAAACTAAAGCTAGTATGTATTTAGTATTTTATGGATTTGTATTTAAATCATCGTATATTTGGAAAATTAATCCTTTTTATATGTCCGAGCAACAGACTGGTTCCAAATCGGGAAAGGAGTATGTCAAGGCTGTATATTGTCACCCTGGTTATTTAACTTATATGCAGAGTAAGTTCAGTTCAGTTCAGTCGCTCAGTCATGTCCGACTCTTTGCGACCCCATGAATCGCAGCACGCCAGGCCTTCCTGTCCATCACCAACACCCGGAGTTCACTCAGACTCACGTTCATCGAGTCTGTGATGCCATCCAGCCATCTCATCCTCTGTCGTCCCCTTCTCCTCCTGCCCCCAATCCCTCCCAGCATCAGGGTCTTTTCCAGTGAGTCAACTCTTCACGTGAGGTGGCCAAAGTATTGGAGTTTCAGCTTTAGCATCATTCCTTCCAAAGAAATCCCAGGGCTGATCTCCTTCAGAATGGACTGGTTGGGTCTCCTTGCAGTCCAAGGGACTGTCAAGAGTCTTCTCCAACACCACAGTTCAAAAGCATCAATTCTTCAGCACTCAGCTTTCTTCACAGTCCAACTCTTACATCCATACATGATTACTGGAAAAACCATAGCCTTGACTAGACAGATCTTTGTTGGCAAAGTAATGTCTCTGCTTTTCAATATGCTATCTAGGTCATAACTTTTCTTCCAAGGAGTAAACGTCTTTCAATTTCATGGCTGTAGTCACCATCTGCAGTGATTTTGGAGCCATTTTTGATAAAGTCTGATACTGTTTCCACTGTTTCCCCATCTATTTTCCATGAAAAGATGGGACCAGATGCCATGATCTTCATTTTCTGAATCATACAAAATGCAGGGCTGGATGAAGCACAAGCTGGAATCAAGACTGCTGGGAGAAATATCAATAACCTCACATATGCAGATGACATCACCCTTATGGCAGAAAGCGAAGAAGTAAAGAGTCTCTTGATGAAAGTGAAAAAGGAGAGTGAAAAAGCTGGCTTAAAACTCAACATTCAAAAAACTATGATCATGGCATCCAGTCCTATCACTTCATGGCAAATAGATGGGGAAACAATGGAAACAGTGACAGACTTTCTTTTCTTAGGCTTCAAAATCACTGCAGATGGTGATTGCAGCCATGTAATTAAAAGACACTTGATCCTTGGAAGAAAAGCTATGACCAATCTAGACAGCATGTTAAAAAGCAGAGATATTACTTTGCCAACAAAGGTCTTTCTAGTCAAAGCTATGGTTTTTCTAGTAGTCATGTATGGTTGTGAGAGTTGGACTATAAAGAAAGCTGAGCGCTGAAGAATTGATGCTTTTGAACTGTGGTATAGGAGAAGACTCTTGCGAGCCCCTTGGACTGCAAGGAGATCCAACCAACCCATCCTAAAGGAAATCACTCCTGAATATTCATTGGAAGGACTGATGCTGAAGCTGAAATTTCAATACTTTGGCCACTTGGTGTGAAGAACTGATTCATTTGAAAAGACCCTGATTCTGGAAAAGGTTGAAGGTGGGAGGAGAAAGGGATGACAGAGGATGAGATAGCTGGATGGCATCACCAACTTAATGGACATGAGTTTGTGTAAGCTCCGGGAGTTGGTGATGGACAGGGAGGCCTGGTGCACTGCATTCCATGGGGTTGGACACAACTGAATGACTGAACTGAACTGATATGGACTGAACTCAGTCCATAGAAAACTGTTGGTGCTTATAAAATTCAAGCACCACTTAAAAAATTCCTTTCTCCAAGAGATCAGACAATCAAAGATTGAAAATCATATTCCAGCAACAATATTTTCTAGACTTGGATTTATTTTTTCAGCTGAGATGTGTGGCATGCAGAATCCTAGTTCCACGATCAGAGATGGAACCCATGACCCCTGCAGTGGAAGTGCAGAGTTCTAACCTCTGTAAGTCCTTGGACTCATATTTTTTTTCATATTTTCCTAATTTCTCATACCCATAGCTTCCAGATTTTCAGATTTCATGGATCAGCAAAATTTCTAAAACCATATGGCAATCAACATAAGATTTCTAACTTTTTGTTTAGAAAATTAAGGACATGAGAAACAAACAAATAAACATATAAAATATGTTAATATCTTCATTTAGTAAAAGAAGACCCATTTTAACAACAAAAAGTGTGTGAATGACTTAATTTCAAAAATCATCCTTGAGCTTGAATTAATTTAGCTTTATGAAATTGACTCTGTAGTCTTTATTTTCTTATTTTAAAACTTCTGATGAAAAATTCGTATGGCAGGGCATCAGGGGAGGGGGTCAAGACTTGGAAACCAGTGCTCTGAGCTGTCTAAGCACATTGTTTATTGCAGTTTGAAAGAGGTGACTAAAAGAGCCACTTTAGAGTTTCTCCTGCAAAACAGGTGGTATTTGATGGTTGACTAAGGTCAGGATCTTCCATTTTTGCAGCATATGAAAGTCACCCAGAGAATTTCTTATACTCTTGAGGCCCAGGCCATAATCTCTATCAAAGGTTAAGAACCAAAGCTGGAAACTCACTGCTCACATCAACAGTATCAGCATTTAACCTGGGGCTTATTAGAACTGCAGAATTGCAGGCTCCACCCTGAATCAAAATCTGTATTTTAACATGGTTTCCAGGTGATTCATTTCCATATTAAAGTTCGAGACTCCTTATAAAGAGGAAATTGATGCTACCATATTTTCAAAAGTACCATCCATTCTTTTCTTTGAAACCTAACCAGCCTCACCCCACTCCGCAGAAATCAAGAGATCAAGGAATGGCAGCCCACAATGACAGAGGACTTTGTCCACAGTCTCATTGGCAGAGAATGCTTTCTAGTTCAGTTGAAAGAAGAAAGCACCTCAAATCCTGAAAAAATGAATCATTACTCTCTTCCATTAAAGCCTCCATCTTTAGAGTAACCACTTAGCTTGATCAATCTCATCCCCTGAGGCAATGGTTCCCAAACTTGGGTGTATATTAGAACTAAGTGAATAATAAACCACAGAGGTCCAAGCTCCCGAAATAGAGTAGGCTGGGTCTTTGTACTTTTACCAAGTTCCCCAAGTAACTCAGATAACCTTCCAAAGTTTTTGAACCATAGTCCTAAGACATAGAGGCTATTAAAAGAATTTTAGATCTTCTTCCCTTTTTTCAAGATCACAGTACAAATTTCCTTCACAGTACAGAAATTCAGTACATTTCATACTACATAATACAGGTTTTTTAACTCTATGTTGGGAAAGTTATTTAGATGGCGGTAGATATCCCAATAAGGTCTATAATTATAAAAATTATCAATTTCCTTTTTCAGAAGAATTGGTTGATTTTATGATAGTTAAAATCCTATCAGAGAGCAGTCGAGGGGTGTTTGACCCCAAAGGGCATCTTTAAATATGCATCACTTCCCTCAGTGTGTAGAGATGAGATTTAAAAAAAAAAAATCTGGATTAGCAGATTGCAGTTGACTTTCTGGAATCTCCCAGTCAGAGAAACTGATCTGACTTCTGTTGTAGCCTCTTAGATAGTTTTAGGGAACTAGTACTGTAGGCTGCCAACCTCTTGGTTCATGAACTCTACAATGCCCTGTTTTGTAAATGTTATCTTAATCTCATAGTTGAGAAAACCAAGGCTTTTGAAAGCTTTGAAGTAATTACAGCAAGGTTAGGAAAGATTGAAGAAAGGTGAGGCTGACAAAGGGAAACACTGGGAGAGCAACTGGAAAAGTCAACGCCCTATACACTTGAAATTTTCAAGAATATTGAAAAAGGGTAGTTATCATTCCCTGCCTTGAACAATCCCAAGAGTTCTGGAAGCAAAGAAGCCAACAGGCAAGCAGGTATTTACTTGCCCTGTTTATAACTTGGACTTTGTATCCCTGGGACCTTTATGGTATAGTCTCATAAAATAGTGACTGGTCTGCTTTTTGAGGTTGCCCAACACCTCCTAGAAGGGGTCTTGACCTTGGCTGAACACTAGTATCACCTATGAAGGTGTACAAATGCTGATGCCATAGTCAGCCCTTTGGAAGTTTAAACCAGAAGCTGTGGTGGGGGATTCATATAACTTGTGAAGCTCTCCAAGTTAGTCCAATCTATAGACAAGGCTGAGAACCATTGTCCTAGAAAACAGAGATAGTGAGGAGGTGGCAGCAGAGTAGGATACTCTGCTTCTAGGCGGAACAATGGATCAGTGTAGAGGAGGAAAGTCTTGGTAGTGGCTGAACTCTCAGACCTTAAGGAAAGAAAGGGATAACAACACAATATGTTATGCTGGAAAGAACAAGATCTCATACACATAAGAGAAGTACAGCTGACCCTTGAACAACATGGGTTTGAACTGTAGAGATCCACTTGTAAGTGCATCTTTTCAACAGTAAATACTAGAATATAGTCCATGGTTGGTTGAATCCATGGATGCTGAGAAACCACAGATACAGAGGGTGGACTGTAAGTTATATGTGGATTATCTCCTGTGTTGTTCAAGGGTCTGCTGTATTTTCCTTTCAGTTCAGTTGAAAAAGGAATTCATAGGTCCTGGACTCCATCTTAGGCCTGTTCATGCTGGTCATGCTCAGCCACTTTTCCAATGGACTCTGAACTCTGTGTTTAGTGCCTATGAAAACAACAACAGAAGGATAAGACCCCCTCCAGACAGGGGAAACTCGAAGAGCATATCTAGGTTACTCATCGCCTAAGAGAAAACATAC
>SJYG01001487.1:89713-107294 GCA_006410535.1 Litocranius walleri
TTGGTTTATGTAAGTCTCAAGGAATTTGGAGTGGTGGGTTCAGACGCGTACACATGGGGTGTAAAAGATTCTCACAAATGCTGGTCGGGGTCCTTGGCTGAGAGGAGACTCTGCCTTGGTCCCGCGGTGTAATGAACTGCACTCCACCATCTGCATTGTCCTTCTGAGTGAGTTTGTTTCCCGGAACGCGTGGCTACAACACAGTCATTACGAAGAGCAGTGCCGTGGCAGTGGCGATAGCTGTGATCTTTTCTCCCCTCAACATTTGTAAACATCCCTAGTGCCCAAATTTTGGTCTTAATATTGTGCGATACCTAAAAAAGGAACCACAAACCAGAGGCTAGTTAATTCCATGTCCTTCAGCAGGATAAAATCAGTATAGTCTGTAACACCCTGTTGTTGCTAGGAAGCCAAAGATATTTTTAAAGTAGCAGGGGCAGTGCTAAAAGGAAAAAAGGACCAGCTTAACCGTTTGTCAAGTTGTGAGCATTTATAGCAAAAGTCATTAAGTAAAACAAGCTGTGCTGATAAAAAGGCCATGAAGCTCATAAGAAAAGAGTGAATATAAAGAAAATGTACAAAAATATAACTGTAATGTCAAAGAAGGATGACTATTACCTTTACATTTAAATGTATTTACTCAAGTAAGTAGGAAAATGCTGATATGTAACTGTGTAGATACAGATAGATATTTTGTGGGTTTTTGTTAAGTATATTTCTGTTCACGAAGAATAGATATCTGCCATTTTTAGTGTGTGTAAATCACAAATAATTAAGACAACTTAGAAGTCAAATTGTCCTAGAAATAGTAGAAGCTATAACATGAACGGAAAAGCCCCATCAGCTTTTGTGGTCTTACATGAAGTGATATATAAGAAGAATCCTGCAGCTAACGAGCACCTGTTGTCATACACAACTTCCAATTAGAAAGATGATACAACCGTTTATTCCAAAATAAATACTTAGTTTACTGTCCTGAAGAACAAATCTAAATTTTCAAACTCACTCTCCTGTCACTCTGGGAGTGAAACCTCTTGGTGACCCAACTAATTATAAAACAATGCCAATCAGAAAGGCATATAGTTTAAAACATTGAAACCAGGCCAGGTTAATACAGCATAAAAATATTACAATGAGTCACTGAAAACAAATAAAAATTGAATGATACCCCATCTTTTAACTTCTTTAATAAATGAGAATTCATATGAAAAACAGAAGCAAGGATCCTATGGAAGAGAGGATAAGCCCCCCTATACCCACAGGATGTTCTTGTCCTAATACCCAGAGCCTGTGAGTGTTACCTTACATGACATGAAATTTTCCATGTGTGATTCAGTTAAGGATCTTGAGATGGGGAGATTATCCTGGGCTGGGACTAATCTAAGAGAGAGGTTCCTTATAAGAGAGCAGCAGGAGGGAGACATCCCTGGTGGTCCAGAGGTTGGGGTTTTGTGCTTCTACTGCAGGGGGTACGGGTTCAATCCCTGGTTGAGGAAGTAAGACACTGTAAGCTGCACAGTGAGGCAAAAAAAAAAAAAAAGAGAGAGAGAGAGAGAGAGAGAAAGCAAAGCAGGAGGTCAGAAGAGAAGATGCTGTGTTGCTGGCTTTAATAAGGAAGAAGGGAACCATGTGCCAAAGGATGTAGGCAGCCACTGGAGGCTGGAAAGACCAAGGAATTGGATTCTCCCTTGGAGCCTCCTGATGGAGAAGGCAATGGCACCCCACTCCAGTACTCTTGCCTGGAAAATCCCATGGACGGAGGAGCCTGGTAGGCTGCAGTCCATGGGGTCACTAAGAGTCAGACACGACTGAGTGACTTCACTTCCACTTTTCACTTTCATGCATTGGAGAAGGAAACAGCAACCCACTCCAGTGTTCTTGCCTGGAGAATCCCAGGGACAGGGGAGCCTGACGGGCTGCCGTCTATGGGGTCGCACAGAATAGGACACGACTGAAGGGACTTAGCAGCAGCAGTAGCAACTGGAGCCTCCTGAAGGATCACAGCCCAGGGGGATTCATTTTAGACCTCTGACTTGCAGAAGTGTAAGATAATAAATCTTGTGTTAAGTCACTAAATGTATGGCAATTTGTTAAAGCAGCAATAGGAAACCTGTATCAGATCCCATTGTTAAAAGTGAAAACTACGTGATAAAAATATATTCAAGCTAGTGGATGGCAGCTTGAATTTAATTCATCTTGAACTTAGCAAGCAGTTCCCGAACCCAGCCAAAATTAAGTGATCACCAATCCACTTAATCTGCATTCCTAGCCTCTTGAGATGATTTTTCTTCTTTCCAGTCTGCTAGAATTATACACACGCATTTAAATTCCAGGATCATGTAAGGATAAGAATAAAAGTAGGGGCAAGAATGTGAACAAAATTAAATCTATGATATTAATAGTATTGTGCTTAGTTTTATTGTTAAAAAATTAATCAGCTCTCTAATGAATGTGGTGTTTTGTGTGTATATTTTCCTTTTTAAAATATTTAGAGCATTCAAGGAAATTTGAAATGCTAGGCTTGTGATTAAGTTAAATGTTTTAGAGCATTTGATTAAGTTGCAATCAGTGTTTAAATGGTTGATGAGACTTGTTTTGTTCATTTAATATGTATTTGATTATTGGCTGTATAAGTTAGTATGTGACCATTTAAAGCAATTGCTCTGAAACTTAAACATAACATCAGAATCACCAGGAGGGCTTATTAGAACACAGCCAATTGTGTTTCTGATTCAGTAGGTCTGGTTGTTGTTTTAGGGGCCCCCAAAATTTGCATATCTAACTGTTAGGACCTAACTGGAGCCAGGACAGGCTCTAAGGAGAAGGGTAGGCCTGAGGTTTAGTCTCCAGGAAAGCTGAGGCACTGGGAACTCCCGCAGGCAGTATAGCTTGACCAGTCAGCATGCTCCCCGTAGCCTGGTTTGAGCCAATCAGGACGAGGATGAAAATCCCCTAAGAAAGCCTGCACGCACGAAAATCTAGCCAATTAGTAGATGCCAAGAAACCCTTGCAACAAATCCGCCCTTTCCAACTCCCTGTCTTTGTCCTAAATCTATAAATACTACTGTAATCCAGGGCTCGCGGCTCTCGTCAAGACTCCATTATGCTGGATGAGACAGGAACCCTAGCTCGAGCTAGAAATAACACCTCTTTATGCTTTTGCATTGTTGTGGACGTCTTATTCTCTCAGTTTTGGGGACTCGGACTTCGGGCATAACACTAACAAGCTGCCACGTACTGCTTATGCTGCTGGTTTGGGGCCCACACTTTGAGAACCATTGAGGAATACGAGAAATGGAATATTCCCTGCAGTATCAGTAAACAAAGGATATCACAGTCATCAGTGATTAAAGCTACCACGGATGGTAAGCTGGTGAGCCCTGAAAAAACTCAGGATGTGAAAACACAAGGTACTGGCCCCAGACAACTGAGGAGCATATCAAAGGAATGATTTCAGTGAGCCAGACTCTTACATCTTCCCATACATGGAAAACCACTAAATTCCTTAACTTGTGATATCTGGCTTTCTACATTCAGGCTATCTGCCCTTTGTTGCAAAATTTCTATATAACCTGTCTCCTCCGAGCAGTTTTCTTGGGGTTACTTGAGATGCTGCCTCCTGGGCTTGAAGTCACAAAAGTTCCTGCACAATAAAACATAACTCTCAACTTTTAGGTTGTGAATATTTTTTAAGTCCATAACATTTTTCTAATGTTTGCTCTTTTATGTTTATTGAAATGCTAAATTCATAAGAATATTATATTGGACTTCCCCAGTGGCTCAGCGGTAAAGAATCTGCCTGCAATTCAGGAGACATGAAGTCACTGGTTTGACCTCTGAGTCAGGAAGATCCCCTGGAGGAGGAAATGGCAACTTACTCCAGTATTCTTGCCTAGAGAATCTCATGGACAGAGGAGCCTGGCAGGCTATATAGTCCATGGGGTTGCAGAGAGTCAGACATGACTGTGACTAAACAAAACAAACAGAAGTATTGGCTCTTTTTTCTAAAGTTTACCATTTTTATGTTTATAGAAATGCTAAATTCATAAGATTAAGATATTGAACTGTAAAACAAAGTACAAAGAATAGGGAATATTTCTATAGACAATAAAAGCCTCTTGGACATTAAAGAATCTATGAGCAAGGGGGAGCATGACAAAGCTTAATAGAAAATGTCACTTCAATCCTTTAGCCACAGAAGCTGCAGGTGAAACGGATTCAGTGATATGAGGGAAGGAGCAACTCCTAACCTGTTTTCACATTGGAATCGCTTGGGAAAACTATTAGAGATCTTTAAATAGTCAATATTATTTTGTTAATAATATTGCTTTCTGCTTTACGTTTAAAGGCACTATGAATCATAGAGAAATCACCATTCTGATTTTTCTTCCAGTCTACTAAAAATGTTTAAAAAAAAAAAGCCACCAATAGGGAAAGAAAAGGGATGGGAGCAGTCCTGTGAATATGCCTTTTTCCATTGTTGTGACCACCTAAAATTTAAGAATTTAAAACCGAAAAACCTGGGGACATCAAGATGGCAGATTAAAAGTATGTGGAACTCACCTCATAGAAATACAGTAAAAATACACCCACCTAAAGAATAATTCTCACCAAATGCCCACTGAACACTGGCAAAAAAAAGATCTCATAGAACCACGTAGCTGGGTAGGACGAAACAAGAATCAGGGTGAGACTTGTGCCCCTGAGCTGTGACCATTTTCCTCACCCTGGGATCCTTCAGCAGCTGAAGGGTCAGCTGGGAAAGAAAGCCTCGGAGGCTCAAAGGAGAGTGCAGCACCTAGCTGGTGGCAGGCAGGGCAGAAAGAGCACGGAGGGTCATGCCACCTCTGCACTTCCTGGCCCGAGTGAAGGGAACTGTACAGTGTTTTATAAAAACCTATAAGGGAAAAGAATGAAGAAAGTGCATAGAGGTATATATGTATATGTAGAGCTGAATCACTGTGGTACACCTGAAACTATTTAAGTCAACTACATTTCAATTTAAAAAAAGCATGATCAAAATACCTTAGGAATGAACTCGGTGGCTCAGCTGGTAAAGAGCCTGCAATGCAAGAGACCTGCGTTTGATCCCCGGTTGGAAAGATTGCCTGGTGAAGGCAGTATTCTGGCCTGGAAAACTCCATGGACTGTATAGTCCGTGGGGTCACAAAGAGTCGGACAGGACTGAGCGACTTTCATTTCAGGAATGGATCTAATCGAGAAGGTGAAATACATGCTGAAAACTATAATAAACACTGATGAAGGATACACATCCCCCACTATTATATGTACATTGATGAAGGTGGTTCAAAGAAACAAAAACATGCCATGTTGTTGGGTTAGAAGAATTAGTTAAAATGGTCATACTACCCAAAGCAATCTACAGGTTTAATGCAATCAATATACCCATGATGTTTTTCAAAGAACTAGGACAAGTAATCCTAAAACTTACATAAAACCACAGAAGATCTAGAACTATCAATGCAATCCTTAGGAGGTAAAAACAAAGCAGCAGGCATAACCCTCTTAGACTTCAGACAATACTACAAAGCTACACTAGGCAAACTACTATGGTGTTGGCACAAAAACACATGGATCGGTGGGTGGGAACAGAAAGTCCAAAAATAAACCCACAAACCTGTGGTCAGTTATCTTCAATAAAGGAGGCAAGACTATAATGCAGAAAAAGCCTCTTCTGCAAGTTGTGTTGGGAAAGCTGAACAGTTGCAGTGTAAATCCATGAAGTTAGAAACACTTCCTCATATACATAAAATATTCAGTATCTCAACCTATAATGGAAAAAAATTTGGAAAGGAATACATATTTATGTGAATCACTGCTGTACACCTGAAGTTAACAACACTGTAAGTCAACTATAGTTCAATATTTAAAAAAAGAAAAACCCCCAAAACTTGCCAACAAAATACAGTGTTATACTACTTTCAGGTGACCTTAGAATACAGTCAGTGTTTTGTCCATTTTCTAGGGACAAAAAAACCCACACAAGTCATAATGCAATCATTACTATTAACAGAGTAAAATTATTAGTACATTGAAACCATATTTACGTATTACGTAATGACAGTAATAATTAGATTGACGTCATTAGGAACTTGATTTTTTACAGTATCAGTATAAACTTACCATTATTAATCTTAAAAAGTACACATCTCCTAGAAATTTCCACCAAAAGGGCCTAAAAGCACTGATAATTCAGAATTCAATAGCAAATCAATAGCAATGAGCAGCACCCTAAAGGGCTCAGTCAGATACAGTCTCTACCAACATTTCCTACTAAAAAACTGACTCTTAAAAAAATGTATGAGGCAGGAAATAATATCCAAGGTAAGCTTGGGTTATCTTATGCCAGAAAGCAAAGTAACTATCAAATACCCTGTATCAAATGAACAGGTTACAGGACCCAGGAGTGAACGGATTATTTTGAGCATCAAAATCATGTATGGAGGAGACTGAAACAAATACACAGAAAGTATAAAATTGTCACTATCATAATGATAGTGAAAAATCATATTACCTTTGGAAGTTGCTATAGCACCAGCTTACTCTAAAAACTAATAGTAAATCATGTATGTATATCTAGTCTTAAAGAGACTTATTTCAGGAAAATAAGTTCCTTACAGAAAAATGCCAGCTAATGCAGAGAAAGTCATGGAATTTAGAAAATCACCATTAATTCAAACAGAGGTCAGGGTAACAACCATCAGAGAAATGCTAAAATCATTAGGTGACAAGCTAATAAATGGTGAACTTCAAATGCAGGGGTGATGCTGACCCTTCCTGAGTCCACCAAACTTAAATCAGGAGGCAAAGGATGAGACTGCCGGCAAAGAGAACAGTGGAAGCAAAGGCATCAAACAGTGAATCTGAGGTCACTTCAGCATGTCAGAACTAAGAAGCACACAACAAAGGCTGTATCAAGGAAGGCATCACATGTGTGAAGGAGCTAACACTTAAATAGCAGCCGTCAGAGTTTTAAGTAAAGGATTGGAATGAGTTTGCTCTACAGAAAAATGACTGTAGAGCAAAAGTTGGACAACCAGATAGGAGCCTTCTGATGTAATGGAACAGGATACACAGCATCCATTCCTAAAATATTAAACCTGAATCTGCTCAAGCCACTAGATGTAAATACCACTTTATAGGAATAGAGGACTAAGTTAAAGGACACATAAAGAAGCAAACAGCCAAATGTTGACATTCTACAGGACCAATAACCTGGCTCCTCAACAAATTAATCACATGAAGAAAAAAGGAGTAGAGATGGCCAAAAAAAAAAAAAGTGAACTGTACTTAAACCCTGATTCAAAGGGAAAGGTAGGTTATCAGTGATATGCCAGAAGTCAGCAGCTTTCATGTTCTTATGATCTGTATTCAGTCAGTAGTCACTCAGTCATGTCCAACTCTTTGCAACCCCATGGACTGCAACACTCCAGGCTTCCCTGACCAGCATCAATTCCCGGAGCTTGCTCAAATCCATGTCCATCAGGTCAGTGATGCCATCCAACCATCTCATCCTCTGTCATCCCCTTCTCCTCCTGCCTTCAGTCTTTCCCAGTATCAGGGTCTTTTCCAGTGACTCAGTTCTTCACATGAGGTGGCCAAAGTATTGGAGTTTCAGCTTCAACATCAGTCCTTCCAATGAACATTCAAACTGATTTCCTTTAGGATTAATGGTTTGATATCCTTGCAGTCGAAGGGACTCTCAAGAGTCTTCTCCAACACCACAGTCCAAATATAGCAATTCTTTGGCGCTCAGCTTTCTTTATAGTCCAACTCTCACATCCATACATGACTACTAGAAAAACCATAGCCTTGACTAGATGGACTTTTGTTGGCAAAGTAATGTCTCTGCTTTTGAATATGCTATCTAGGTTGGTCATAGCTTTTCTTCCGAGGAACAAGCATCTTTTAATGGCTGCAGTCACCATCTGTAGTGATTTTGGAGCTCCCCAAAATAGTCTGTCACTGTTTCCACTGTTTCTCCATCTATTTACCTGAAGTGATGGGACTGGATGCCATGATAACAGTTTTTAACGTCGAGTTTTAAGCCAGCTTTTGCACCCTCCTCTTTCACTTATTTTTTTTTTTTTTACCAAGAATAGTATGACTGTAATAACCAGAAAAAAACATACCATTCAAAGAAAGAAATTTCTCCCAAACATGATTTTGAAAGTAATTCAAAATGAAATAGGACTTCCTAGAGTAATGGCTAATTCTTGGCCTTAGTGAAGAAATGTGCAAGGGAGTTATCAAAGACTAATAGCGTTATGTCAAAATGACCCAATAGCCAACTTGAAGACAGATCACATTGGCCAAATAGGGTACAATTTAAACACCAATAAGAGTATTAACTACAATGAATCGAAACCTTCAAGTATTAATATATTAAAATGTATGAGTTTATGAAGATACTACAAAACAGAGGAACACTGAGAAGAGCCATAGTCAGATCTATTTTAATTCAATGTAAAAGAGAACTCTCCATCAGTTTCTATGAATTCTGGTCAGAAAAGTCAGACCATATAAAAATGGAACAAGATAGCTCTGTATATAAAGAATACCCTGCTAGTTATTTTCATGCAGGCTAAATAATGATTTCGAAGGAATGGTGTGGAGGAGGCATGAAAAGGATGGGTGATATAAAATAGCTCATAAAGATCTTTGAAATCTCAAATTTCTATTATTCTTTAATATTTCCCCCTTTGGTATGAAATCAAAACTTGTTCAGGAATTAACTAAAACTCCCAGAAAGCCAAAATAAAGAAGAAAAAAAAAAAAAACCAATAAATACTGTAAACAAAGTCTCCTAAGGCCAGAGGAAGACCTGATGCAGAGTCCATGTGTGTGGGTAAACAGATACTAAAAACAAACAAACAAACAAAACCCCAAACCCAAATAGTGTGCTGGGCCAGATCTTAAGAGCAAACATGTATATGGATGAGATGGGCAATCACTCAACAATCCTGATATGCTTAGAAAGAGCTGAGTAGTCCCTAAACCATCAGAACATGGTGGATGCATTGCAAAAGCTGAAGGCAGTCAGTGGTTGTATTCTCATAGGGTCGTGCCATGCATTCTTTCCTATGTCCCTATCCTGCCTTGAATTACTGTGTGTCCTAGCGTTGACCTAAAAAATATTAACAACTTGAAAGTTGAGAGTTATGTTTTATTCGGTGGGAGTTTTTAGGACTTCAAGGCCGGGAGACAGAATCTCAAGTAACCAGGAGAGAACTGCTCCAAGGAGGTGAGGAGCCAGGTTATGTAGAAGTTTTGTTAACAAAGGGCAGGTAGTCTGAACATCTGAAGATTGTTGTTAATTAAAGAAAACCAGGTAACCTAACAAGGAATTCAGTTAACTTAATTCAAAAGTTAACCTAACTTAATTTTTCTTTGCATGGAAAGATGCAAGAGTCTGGGCTCATTGAAATCATTCCTTTCATACTCATCTCAGCTATCTGGGGCCAGTATCCTGTTCTCACATCCTGAGCTTCCTTTCTCAGGGCTCACCTAGGTGGTGGCCACCATTCTGATGGGTGCTAGATCACAGGTATTCTCCTTCCTGAGTGCCCTTAGGGCTCACCAACTCACATTGGAGGATTGCAGTCAATGATGACTGTGACTTCCTTGTTTACTGATATGGCAAGAAATATTCCATTTCTCACCCTTAATTTCCAGTATGTTATCAATGATGTCTCTCTCCAACAATTGAATAACTGACTGGCCAACAGTAGGAGGAATTTTGGGCTGTGTATAATGACACCGTTAAGAACCCTGTAATCATTTTAAAATGGGCATTTCCTGTTTTTATTTTTTATGGAAACAGGCTAAGGCCCTAGAGGAGGCATAGACTTTATCCCCAGTGTAAACTGGCCAAGGAATAAACTTGCTGACTGAGTCTCCCTCTGGGATGGAGAATATTCCAATGCTCTGATATCTTCTACCCAGGTTATAATTTTAGTTGTATCAATATAAGAATGACAAGGAAACAAAATAGTACCTTCAGCACACCTAGATTGGCTCCCGTCAAAGATGGAAGCCCAGGGATGAATGAAATTGCCATATGAAATTTCTTCAGGTAGGCTATGATGGTCAGACTATTTTGATGTATATGTTAGTTCCTAGTTTTGAAGACCTCGGAGATAAATGGTTAGGGCATAATGGTATTCATAATGACCTCCTCAAAATGTGCTCTAGGAATTTCAGTGTTGGGTCAGTGTAAACTGACTAGGAGACCACGAAGATGGCCAGAATTGAGTCAGAGCTTCCCCTGAGATTTAATTAGACTGTAACTTGATTCAGTGAAAAATACAGGAATTTCTCCTGTGTGCCTGTCCTTTAAAAGCACTATGTGATTTACCCTCATATAACTCATTGGGATACATATTTGTACATCCATTTTACAACTGAGAAACCTAAGTCTCAGAAGCAACTGGTCCAAACCACAGGGCCAATATGGTATGAGCTGTGACCTAAAGTCCATCCCTGCTTCAAAGCCCTTACTCTTACACTATGGCAAACTGCCTCTGAACTATATCATATTTAATATTGTGAACAACTGGCTTTTGTTACTATTTACCCAAGGACATAAAACTGCCATGCTGCTTGGTGGCCTCTGTAAAGATTCATGAAGACATCATATTTCCTATTTAGATACAAATTTATTAGTATCCAGTTAGGTACATATTTCCCATTATGTGCCAACATTTTAAAACATTTTACCAAGAAATCTAAATAAGATTACCTTTTTTGGTCCTAAAATCATTACTATAAATATCTTAGGAACAGTATTCCAGCTTTTCAAAACATTCCTTTCAATATGACAATAGTTTAACTCCTACTCTTGTTTTCAAATTCTTACTCTTAAGGACTGTGTCTCATCCACAAATTCCTTTGTAACTTCCATTATTTGAACTACCAGAATGACAATGATTTGAAACCTTCCACGTTGCTGTAGGGCCATGTGGATATGTGGTTGTGTAGTGGATTGAATGTTGTTGTTTTTCAGTTGCTAAGTCATGTCTGACTCTTTGCAGCTCCATGGACTGTATAGTCTGCCAGGCTCCTCTGTCCATGGGATTTATCCAGGCAAGAATACTGGAGTGGGTTACCATTTACTTCTCCAGAGGATCTTCCCCAAACCAGGGATCGAACCTGTGCCTCCTGCACTGGCAGGTGAATTCTTTACAACTGAGCTACCCCCAAGCCCAATGGGCTGAATGGTGTCCCCCCAGATTCATATCTACCAGGAAACTGAGAATGGGCCCGAGTTTGGAAGTAGGGTCTTTGTGAATGTTATTAGTTAAGATGAAGTCATGCTGGGGTAGGCTGGACCCTAAATCCAGTGACAGATGTTTTCCTTAGAAGAGGAGAAGAAACACAGAGATATACTGAGAAGATCAAGGTGGAGTCATAGACTGGAGTGACAAGCTACAAGCCGAGCTACAAGCTGAGGCGTGCCAAAGCTTGCTGAGAGCCTCCAGAAGCTAGGAAGAAGTGAGGAAAGACTCTTCCCTAGAGCCTTCAGGGAGAACATGGCCTTGCTGACATGTGGATTTGGGGCTTCTAGTATCCAGGACTGGAGAAGGTAAGGGCACCCCACTCCAGTACTCTTGCCTGGAAAATCCCATGGATGGAGGAGCCTGGTAGGCTGCAGTCCATGGGGTCGCGAAGAGTCAGACATGACTGAAGTGACTTAGCAGCAGCAGCAGCAGGAGCCTCCAGGACTGTGAGAGAATAGATCTGTGTTGTTTCTAAGCCACCAAATTTGTGGTAATNTTGCCTGGAAAATCCCATGGATGGAGGAGCCTGGTAGGCTGCAGTCCATGGGGTCGCGAAGAGTCAGACATGACTGAAGTGACTTAGCAGCAGCAGCAGCAGGAGCCTCCAGGACTGTGAGAGAATAGATCTGTGTTGTTTCTAAGCCACCAAATTTGTGGTAATTTGTATGGAAGCCCTAGGAAACTAACACAGTGGTTTATACTGAGTTTCCTTTCTACTGGTTTTACACTGGCAGAAAACACTTCAGCAATCACTACTATAAGTAAATTACCTCTATAGGGGACTTAATTAGAGTAGAATAATGTTATATTATTTGGTTTTATATGGTGCTTTTCATACACATGTTTCCTGAAGCTGTTTTACTAAGTACTGTGTTAAAGTGAAAATGACTGTGAAGCTATTGTATTATGAACCTTTCAATAGTGGACTCAGAGCTGTCATTATGAAAGAAACAGAAAGGCTTGAAAGTGGAGTGATAATGTCCCACTGCTGTTGCTAAGTTTCATCCATTTTTAAACTTCCAAAGAATAAGTGATCTGGAGAAGGAAATGGCAACCCACTCCAGTAGTCTTGCCTGGAGAATCCCATGGACAAAGGAGCCTGGTGGGCTACAATCCATGGGGTCACAAAGAGTTGGACACAACTGAGTGACTAACACACACAAGGTGTCATATCTAAAAAGACAAGCCCGGAGTAAANCAGTAGTCTTGCCTGGAGAATCCCATGGACAAAGGAGCCTGGTGGGCTACAATCCATGGGGTCACAAAGAGTTGGACACAACTGAGTGACTAACACACACAAGGTGTCATATCTAAAAAGACAAGCCCGGAGTAAAGGGAAAAATAGAACATCCAACCCTAACCCTGGTAGAGCACCTGAGAATTAACAAAACCTGAAAATAACACCAAATTTGAAGCAACTGTAATGGAATACATATGTTTATCTTTTGTAGCTTCTGATATATTAGGGATGGAAAAGAGTCACTAAGAGAGACTTTTCTAAAGAGGGAAGTGAGCAATGGTCAATTTTCACCAATGGGAGACTGACCCTACAGGGATCCACACTGAGCTGAGGATCCACACTGAATCTTCAGACTGTCTTTCCATGGGTGTAGGATACACGTCTTTACTAGTTTAGCAAAATTCAGAAGAAAAATCATAGCCCATTTGTGGGGAAATAAAAAGAGTTAACACAGCAGTCCTGAGATGGCTGTCTTTAAAAGGCCTGCTTCCTAGGTTGGTCCTTGACTGGCATCTGGGAACTTGAACTTTAGTGGGAGGGTTTCCACCATTCCCAGAAATGATAAGGATGGCTCGCTCCCTAAACTATTTGTAAAAGTACTATGGATTATGCTGAACAGAATCCTTTTGGGAGTCTAGAAGCTGGCTTCATGCTAGGCAGACGGTGCCTATGTGACCAGTCCCCAGTAAAAGTCTTATGCACTCTGTGTCTAATGGGCTTTCATGGAAAATAGCATTTCTCACATGTGGCCACAGCTAATTGCTGGGGGAATTAAGCATGAACTGTGTGACTCCACCAGGAGAAGATCCTTACAACCTTGTGCCTGGTCTCCCCTGGCCTTTGCCCATGTGCCTTTTCCCTTTGCTTTCTATCCTTTTTTTGTAATGAATCTTAGCCATGACCATATGCTGAGTCATGTGAATCCTCCTAATGGATCATTGAACCTGGGGTTGGTCTTGGGACCCTGACATACCAGCTCCTCCACAATATCAGTCAACAGCTCCATCTGAGCACTCCCTTTCACTCCCCAGTGGTGCTCTCAGATTATATGATATTCAACTGAGACTTAGCTAAAGAGAATTCACCCATGATATATATATATATATATATATGCTGTATATATTGGCTATGTTGTCGTTCAGTCGCCCATTTGTGTCCAACTCTTTGCGACCCCATGGACTGCAGCACTCCAGGCCTCTCTGTCCTTCACCATCTCCTGAAGTTTGCCCAAGTTCATGTCCATTGCATCAGTGATGCCATCCAGCCATCTCTTCCTGATGCCCTCTTCTCCTGCCCTCAATCTTTCTAGGCATCAGGGACTTTTCCAGTGAGTAAGCTGTATATATATTGGCTGTACCACATGGCATGCAGGGACCTTAGTTCCCTAATCAGGGATCGAACCCATGCCTCTGGAGTCTTGACCACTAGACTGCAAGGGAAGTCTCCTGTCCCCCTCACCCACTATATTTTGACAAGTGAACAGGTTTAATTACTGTAATCAAGTAAGAAAAGAGCAATGGGGCTTCCCTTGTGGCTCAGCGATAAAGAATCAGCCTGCAATGCAAGAGCCGCAGGAGATGTAGGTTTGACCCGGGTTGGGAAGATTCCCTGGAGCAGGGCATAGCAAGCCACTCCAGAATTCTTGCCTGCAGCATCCCATGGACAGAGAAGCCTGGCGGGCTACAGTCCAGAGGGTCACAAAGAGTGGGACACAACTGAAGCAACCTAGCATGTATGCAAGAAAAGAGCAATACATTTAATTTTGAATGTGTATTTAGGTCTTTTACTTCTTGATCTGGTTTTTCCTTCTTTTGGTGGCTGAGACAGGACCAGCTTGTAAGGGTACATTGTTTTTTAAATTTGCAAGTTTAAAATATGTTTATTTGCTGATATAAAAACATTACTGGCTGTCCTTCTGTTCTCCAGTGCATCAAACTTGTTCTTGCCTTAAGCTTTTGTACCAGCAACTCTTCCTGTCTGAGATGCTTTCCCTATAGCCTTGAATACCGTGCTCTATCTTTTCAGTGAGCACTCCCCTTAACAGTCACCTCCTCAGAGAGGCCTTCCCTGACCACACAATCTAAAGGGGCCCCCACTCTACCCACAGATCCCCGCTTTGACTTCATCATAGCACTTATTTCAACTGTCTATTGTATTCATGCTCTATTTTTTATTTACTGAAAGCCTCTTCCCTCTAGAATATAATTTCTACTTGAAAAAGTATTTTGTTTGATTTGATCAGCATTTTATTCTCAGTGCTAAAACAACACCTGGAAGAAAAATCAGGCATTTGGTAAATATTTTTGAATAAATGAATAATTAAATCATTTGATTAAATGAGTGACATTTTGGAAACTGCACTTAACAGTTTTCAGGACACTGGCCCAATTTGCTTTACTTTTTTTTCTGTTGCCACATTCAGTATTTTCCCCATCACGTTTTTTTCACCAGTGGGCAGTCACTATTTCTTTGTTCCACCAGGCCCCCAAAGCAGCCAGACAGGCAGATTAGTGAAGTAACACCGTCAATCAATGTCAGGAGTATGCTTTCCTCAATTCCAAAGGGCCAGCACTATCATTTAAACATCATCCAATCTCTTTGCATCTTACAGAGTTTAACTGCTACAGAAACTAAGGAGGCAATTGCAATGGGTTGTACTGTGCATACTGGCAGGGTCGATGCCATTAAGATTCACTTCCTTGCTTCTTCTGTTCAATTACTTCTGTGCAAGGCGGTGGATTTCCCTTGTCTTCTTCAATTTAGATTTATTGAATTTCTGAATCTCAGCCATATCTTGTTTGTCAGGTATTTGGGCAGATGAAGCAGTGATGGAGTGCACAAAAGAGTCAGATTTCTACAGTATCTACTCTACCTGCCCCCCATTTCTAACATCTCCATCACCCATTCCAGCCTCTTATGATATTGCACTACCCTAATTTTCCTTGTACCTTAACAATTTACTCCTGTCCCTCCCTAAGTGTACCTGTCCTTGAGGTTTAGCCTTCTGCAATTCTCCCACAATGACACACGTGTGCTTAGTTGCTCAGTCATGTACAACCCTTTGCAACCCCATGAACTGTAGCCCACCAGGCTCCTCTATCCATGGGGATTCTCCAGGCAAGAATACTAGAGTGGGTTGCCATGCCCTCCTTCAGGGATCTTCCCAACTCAGGGATCAAACCCACGTCTCTTATGTCTCTTGCATTGGCAGATGGGTTCTTTACCACTAGCGGAACTAGTGAACAGATTGTTTTTCCTAGGATCTGTGTAGAGCTCCTCTAACGAAGGACTTCCAGTGGCAATTGTTGTGTGGTGAGCAAGCACAGAAAAGAACATGTTTACACTCGTCCTCAGCTTTCAACCCATGCTTGGCTATTTGTCTCTTGCTTTGAGGGTCCCGCCCACTCCCCTGATTTCTGTGCCTTGACCTCTTTCTGGCTGCCAATCTGCACTTCTGCATTCCTTCACTCTCTATTGAATGCTCATCTGTTTCTCCAACTGTACCTTCTTCCAACCACTAGTTCACATGTGCCACTCACCATCATGCACTTGGTCCTATATAGAGGATCCCCACTGAAACTTCTTTCCTGGTTGTGTCCCTGGCTTCATCCCCTAACCAGCTTGTAATATTATTCTGGAACAAAGCATATTTCACTCTAGTGGAAACAGAATTATTAGGCAAATAGAATTCCAAGCAGTGACAGCATATTTAGAAGAAAAACTCTTTTATGTTTATTGATTCTTTTTGTCCCTTGCATCCAGAAGATGAACACAACACAGCTTAATACCAACACTGTCTCATCTGAAATAACATGACTAAAAGTTTTAAAGATGAGTTATTTCAAATCTCTTCAGCAATTCAAATGAGGTGGATTCTTTAGTACATACTAGGGTAGCGGCCATAAAAAGCAGGCAGTGTCTGCAGGGAGTTGCTTTATGACATATCGTTTTCAGAAAATAATCATTAGTCTTTGATATCAAGTGTGAGATATTTAAACAAAGACATTTGCTCTGTATTTCTCTATCAGGCATGATACAATGGTGAGAGCACTGCATGGGGAGTCAGAGGACCCATGTTTCAGTCTCTAATTATAGTATAGTGATTCAGAGCCTTTTCTCACTCTACTTTCATCCAGGTAGGGCTGAGCTACTTAGTACTTGCTGATAGAATGTGAGTGGAAGTGATTGTGCTGCTTCCCTGCTAAGGTGGCTTTGAAGTGAGCATCCTCCCCCCAGGCACTCTTCCCTAGCACCTGGCTGGATGTTGACACCCAGGATAACCTTGGAAGCCACATTGTTGAAGACAGCAGAGCCATTTTCATCCCCACTCCCTAAATGGCCACATAAATAATCACTCCTGTCTTATCAATCAGGAACATTTGCACTATGTTAAGCTACTGACATTTTGAGATTTTTGTCTTTTAGTAGCTAGTATGTCCCTAATAAAGTTGTTTCACTTCTTTATGCCAATCTGTTTGGGTTTTTTATAAGGATTAAATGAGTCATAACAATGCCTTACACATAATAAATGTTCAATAAATGTTAGCTCTCAATATTACTTCCCACTCTGATACTAGCAGGTTATGGGTCATTGAACATGTCAATTTCCCTGGCCTTCCATTTCTTCAATTGAAAAACATAAGAGTCATGCTTGATGACTAAATTTCCTGGAGTTTGAAATTCTATAATCAGAAGCCTCTTCAAATTGCTAAGAAAAGAAAGAAAATTGAAAGTGGCCAGAAGATGAGAGAAATTCATTCAGGACATCAGGTAAAAAGGTAAAGAACGAAAACAGAACAGTCCAAAGGATGCTGAGAGGGAAAACCACTAGTTAAAGAGAAGCATATTTTCTTTTTAAGATGTGTCCATATATTGTGAAATAAGCTCCCAAGAGAAGGTTTACAAACCGGGCTGTATCTGTGAGACTTTCATTCACACCCAAATGAATATCGTCCGTGGTAAGAAAACAAGGGTGTCCTCCCAGAAGTGCAAAGCCTGCAGTAAAAGAGAGAAAAGAAAGGCTTTTTGAAAAAAAAAAAAA
>SJYG01001488.1:32610-42650 GCA_006410535.1 Litocranius walleri
GTTCTCTATAGACACTGTACTTTTGTATCATTGTCCGTAATTTGCACAACAACCTTGTAATTTAGGCATCATTAGGACACAACTGAGTGACTTCACTTTCACTTTTTACTTTCGTGCACTGGAGAAGGAAATGGCAACACACTCCAGTATTCTTGCCTGGAGAATCTTGCCTGGTGGGCTGCCATCTAGGCGGTCACACAGAGTTAGACATGACTGACATGACTTAGCAGCAGCAAGCCCATTTTACAGTTTACAGAGCAAGGAGCTGAAGTTCAGAGAACTTATGTAACTTACCCAAGATCAGAAGAGGCACACAGAAATTCAGGGCACTGGTGAGCATTGCAAGCTTTAGGAGAAAGACATAAAGAGTGGGAGAGATTAATAGAGGAAGAACCTGAGCTGACCAAGTCCCCTTGACATCCTAGGATATTTACATATTCAGGATAAGAATTTTGCTAGTTTGAGGAGTGATTTAAACTGGGGCAGGCATCTTTATTCTATTGGCAACAAATAAAATCTGATTTTATAGCAATTCTAAAGGCATTTCAGTTCAGAAAGAGACTTCTGAATAAATCAGTCACTAGACACAGAGATGGTGAACATGCTTATCGTGTTTCCATAAATACCACCTGTCATGGTCATATCATAGATGATGGCTATAAACTAAATGTCACATGGAATTAAAAAGAGCTATGGAGACAGAATACATTGCTAAAACCTAATAACTAGTACAAGTGAAATATTTTGTAGTGAAGTGAAGTGAAGTGAAGTCACTCAGTCGTGTCCGACTCTTTGCGACCCCATGGACTGTAGTCCACCAGGCTCCTCTATCCATGCGATTCTCCAGGCAAGAATACTGGAGTGGGTTGCCATTTCCTTCTCCAGGGGATCTTCCTGACCCAGGAATCATTTACAGAGCAAGGAGCTGAAGTTCAGAGAACTTATGTAACTTACCCAAGATCAGAAGAGGCACACAGAAATTCAGGGCACTGGTGAGCATTGCAAGCTTTAGGAGAAAGACATAAAGAGTGGGAGAGATTAATAGAGGAAGAACCTGAGCTGACCAAGTCCCCTTGACATCCTAGGATATTTACATATTCAGGATAAGAATTTTGCTAGTTTGAGGAGTGATTTAAACTGGGGCAGGCATCTTTATTCTATTGGCAACAAATAAAATCTGATTTTATAGCAATTCTAAAGGCATTTCAGTTCAGAAAGAGACTTCTGAATAAATCAGTCACTAGACACAGAGATGGTGAACATGCTTATCGTGTTTCCATAAATACCACCTGTCATGGTCATATCATAGATGATGGCTATAAACTAAATGTCACATGGAATTAAAAAGAGCTATGGAGACAGAATACATTGCTAAAACCTAATAACTAGTACAAGTGAAATATTTTGTAGTGAAGTGAAGTGAAGTGAAGTCACTCAGTCGTGTCCGACTCTTTGCGACCCCATGGACTGTAGTCCACCAGGCTCCTCTATCCATGCGATTCTCCAGGCAAGAATACTGGAGTGGGTTGCCATTTCCTTCTCCAGGGGATCTTCCTGACCCAGGAATCGAACCCAGGTCTCCCACATTGCAGGCAGATGCTTTAACCTCTGAGCCATTTTTTTGTATAGAGATGAAACTAATAGCAGTCATTATGGACCAACACTCGCACTTAAAGATTACGACTCCATTTACTCTGAGGATTAAGGATTATAATTTTATAGTTGGTAATTTCATAGCTATAAAAGGTTCTTTTATGAAATAGTGTAGCAATATTTAATGTTTCAATGTCAAATGCTGTATTTATTTGTTTCTTTTTCTTCTGGGCAAATAAAGTTGTAAATGTTTTTTTCTGGAATTTATCAAGGTTGCCACATAAAGCTTTAAAAATATGATTTCTCTATCAATCTTTTAGGTTTCTATGGTAAATCTCCATAAGGCAAGTCAAACAATGTGTGGGTTTATCCCAGTGACTGATACACATTTGTTTTCACCTTAAAGTCACCAGGAAACTTTTTTAAAGGTACTTATGCCTATGCCTGGCACTCAGAGATTTTTATATAATTAGTGGGGTGGGGTCTGGGCTTCAGAATTTAAAAAAACAAAAACAAAAACTTCCCCAGTGAATTCTGCCAGAATTGCGAAGTGCTGCTGTGGAGCTAGACTTCAGCATCTAAGAGTCACATACCTAAAGGGTATCTATATATGGGCATGATTTGTCTGTATAGCATAGCCCTAGTGTTTGTTGCACAACGAAATTTCTAGTTACTTATTAAGTCTCCTTGGAGAATGTCTCTAACTAACTCCCATACATTGTATCCTCTCTTTGGACTTCAGATGGGTTGTGTTGTAGCCTATGTGATAAGAATGACCAGAGACAAAGATGAAAAATGAAGAACTCAGGAATTTCCTCATTTGCTTTCCAAATTGCCAAGAAAGGAACAAATATTCACATGAGTCCATTTCATTTCAACAGATGGCAGTGTTTGGGAGGAACTGTCTTATAGTGATTAAGAGTATAGATCTGTAGGCAAAGTGATTTCAGTTCCAAGTACAGCTAAGTAGCTCTGTGACTTGTCCTAAATTACTTCCCTTCTCTGTTCCCTAGCTTACTTGTGTTAAAAACACTGCTAGCATTAATTTGCAAGATCAGACTATGTGCATCAACAAATTCAAAAGGAAGCTCCCATTTCTTGAATGCCTTTTGTCTCCATTATACACAGTTTCCTTATGTTCAAGACAGGGCTAACATTAATTTCTACCACAAAAATAATAAATGCTTTCCCTATTAAGTATTATTATAATTATTCTGTGTTAGGTGAAAGCTATAGCTGAGAGGTTCAGTGAGAATGATAAACCTTTGGGTTTATCTTTACTAGAGATCTAAGGGCCCCCAGTCCAGGAAGACTATAATACTATTCCTGGGTGATCTCATTCACTCCAGTAAAAATAATTCTACATATATCCACTTGTATGTAGATGATTCTAAATCAGTATCTATGGCCTTGACCCTCTCTTAAATTCAAATTCCATACTTACAAGTTCCTTTGGGTAATCTCCAACTGGACATCCCACGTTGTTGTTTAGTCGCTAAGTTGTCTCCGACTTTTGCGACCCCATGGACTTTATCCTGCCAGGCTCCTCTGTCCATGAGATTTCCCAGGCAAGAATGCTGGAGTGGATTGCCTTTTCCTTCTCCATGGGATCTTCCAAACCCTGGGATCCAATCCACATTTCCCACACTGGTAGGTGGGTTCTTTACCACTCAGCCACTAGGGAAGCCTGTACATCCCATAGGACCCTCCAGTTCATCATGATGAAACTAACACTTTCTCTGTCATACTCCAGTTTTCTACTCCCCTTCTCTTTGCAACATTGTATTACAGCCTTACCATCTACTTCAAAAACAAGCAGAAAGAAAAACCAAAGGAACAAAAGACAAAATAAAATATTCCCCTATTTATTCACACCTCTAACAAGCTATTGGACTAACTAGTTTTATTTTGCTTTCAAATATCTATTTCCTCCTCTCTAGATTTATTGAAAATACCTTACCCCAGGCTTGGAAGGCAGCATGGCAGAGAGGAAAGAGAGTAATAAGTTAGTTATCTCATCACTTGTAGAATCATCGTATAAAAACTATCTTTGGCAGCCTGAGAATCAAAATGAAAAGAGTGCAAAGCCACAGGTCCAGGTTGTAGCTCTGCCACTGACTTGTGTTACCTTGATGAAGGAACTGAACCTTTGGTCCTTGGTTGTTTCATCTGTTAAATGGTAATCCTAAAACCTATTATGCATGTAACACATGGTATAATGGAGACAGAAGACATTCAAGGAATGGGAGACTCCTTTTGAAATTGTTGATGAAATCATCTGATCTGCCAAGTAGCACTGTTCAGCAGCCCAAAAGAGATTTTAAAATAATTTTATCCTTTATCAGCATCTCTTGCAGAGTGTTAATGTGAGATCTAACTTGTAATCCATCGTTATGCCTCAAAATGTCCTTCTCGTCTTTCTTCATTCCCTTGTACCACTATCTGCTCCATAGTCTTCCCCATTGTCAGCATTCTTTTTCCAACTCCAAACCCAATTTAAATATTGACTCATCAGGCTTAAAAACCAACCAACCAATCAAAAAAAAAAAATCTTTATTCCACTATCACCTCATCTGCTTCTTATAATGCAGGTCTACTAGTCCTCCCAGTAAGCAAAACCCCTTAGGCATCAGGAGGGGAAATGAGGAGAGCAAGAGGCAGTGGAGGAAGGGAGAGGGAGAAGAAACCATGAAAATAAATATAGGACTCTCTTCTTCTTGGAGGGGGTGACGCCTATAAAATTTTATGTCCACAGTGTTTACCCTGTCACAAGTGTTACTGTTCAAAACATGGGCATCTTTTCCCTTGTCTATTACAACTACTTCTTAACCTGATTTCTATCTCCCTTCCTCTATGCCCTGATATAGCCACCTTGACCAGTCCATCTTTCGTATTGTTCTCAGAGGAATTGTTCTCCTACACAACAGCTCTCATCATAGGAATCTGTCTCTGCTCCCTCCAGCCCAGTTTTCCCACAGACCATAGGGTTAAAGCTAGAGCCCTTAAAACAATGTATAAAGTGAAGCACAATCTTTCTCTCCTCCAGTTCTCCAGTCCCACACCCTGCCCGTGCCATTCACTCAGGGTACTAACTAGTGAGGACACACCGTCCTATTCCAAGTTTCACTGAATCTGTACATGTTGTTCCCTCAGCCGAGATAATCATTCTGCCTTTCTTCTTTATGTGTATGTTTGTATGATCAGACTTGAGAGAACTAAGAAATGGTATGCTTTTCTTTCCCTTATGATTCACAGGGACATCTATTTCTGGTATTTTGTATAATGCATTCATTAGCCGACAAATAGCTATCAAGTGCCTCCATGCCCCAGGTCACACAGTTCTCCTAGAACAAATCCAGGAGGAAAAATCTTGCTTCTCTTTGCCTTTCCAGTTCTGTGTTCTTTTCACTACATTATGTTACATTCTAAGTGCCAGATGCTATGTCAGGCATTAATGATAAAATTATCTTGGAATGGGTATCTGTTATGAAAGCTCTTAAAAAAATACAATGTCTGCTTCACTTGTGTGGTAACTAGTTTTTTAATGTAACTTGAGTTTTAACTAAAGTTTTCTGATATATCTTGGTAGCATTAGGAAGTACAGTCCTAATGCTAGGACCCTCTTGTATTTTTTTTTTAATAATTGTGTCTCACCCTATTAGGCCACGTGATTAATCAAGACTGAAACATAATTTTTAATTTTTTTTACTAGTGGTGACATACATCCCTTTCTATGACCAGTGGAAATACATCCATATATCTACTTTCCTTTCCAGGCAAGGAAAAAAACCCTGAATGACCTTGCATGGCCTCAGGGAAGGGAGTGGATGAAACCCCAGCTGTGGCAGAGAGTTTCAATTTACTGCCACTCTGCTGATTATATGCTTGCATATTTCCTGAAATAGTGAAAAGCTGTCCAGGCTATAAAACAAATGGAAGACATACAATGTGGCTGAGTGTGGAGGTTTTAGAATCTGGGAGAATATGGTGAACTGAGCCTCAGTATCTGTATTGATGCTCTCAGAATATGCAAATAATGTTGGTAACACTTAGGAATCAAAGAGCAGAATGTGATTTCTTTTTGCAAACTTCCTAACTCAAGGTGAAGACGTGAACATGGCTGATACTCCATCAGCTTCCTAAAATCAGACCCAGGAATAAAGATACTGTCACATCAAATATCACAATATTTGGAAAGCCTATCACTGTGACGTGACACTCATATTTACTATGTTTTTTAGCCTAGAGGGTGCTTTTGTAATGACTATCTAGTTTGATCATAGTAACAACTGTAAGGATGATTATGATCATCACTATTGCCCTCATGAGGTAACTGAGGCACAGAGTGGAGATGACTTGCCCAAAGTCACTCAGCTTGTCTTTAGTGGAACCCAGATAAAAATCCGAATCTGTCATTTCATAGTATTACATTGCTGACTTTTGCTTAAATAAATCATTTTTACTTGTGTGTGTGTGTGTGTGTGTGTGTGTGTGTATGTGTGTGTGCTTGGTGTGTGAATTCTTGTCTTATTATGAACATTAAAGTATTGTGAGCCACAGGAAACTCAAACAGGGGGTCTGTATCGACCTAGAGGGGTGGGGTGGGGAGGGAGATGGGAGGGAGGTTCAAAAGGGAGGGGATATATGTATACCTATGACTGATTCATGTTGAAGTTTGACAGAAAACAGCAAAATTATGCAAAGTAGTTATTCTTCAATAAAAAATAAATAAATAAAATTTTATGAGCCAGTGACCAAATCAAATTAAGAGACATAAGAGCATAAAGTGGGATAGGTGACCAAAAGAAGGAATTAATTTTAGTGAATTCCCATTGGTAAGAAGAGTGTTTAATTTTATACCAGACTCTAGAATAGGCTGATCTCCTCAAAGAGATTCAGATGAGTATTTTTTTTTAAGTTCTACATCTTTCTTGATTTAAAATAATGTGCTCTTTATACTATTATTTTACTTTACAATATTGTATTGTATTTGCCATACATCAACATGTATCCGCCACAGGTATACACATGTTCCCTATCCTGAACCCCCCTCCCTCCTACCTCTCCATACCATCCCTCTGGGCTGTCCCAGTGCACCAGCCCCAAGCATAAAATAAAATGTTAGATGAAATACTTTAAAAAAATAAATAAATTAATAGAAAAGAGGCATGAGTAGAAGAGGTAGAGAAGAGAGCTATCTGTTTTGAACTTACAATATCAGATGCTATGCTAGCTGCTGGTCATTTTATCTCATGTCAGCCTCACAGCATCTCTACATAGTTCTCTTCTTCCTGGGACTGAGGAGATGTAGTATTTTCTGGGCTAAAACCAGGAGATGTGGTCAGCCTATATGAGGTAAGCAGTATGAATGCCACTGAGTAGGTTTGAGATCTGAGGCCCAAGGTTATGGGGAAATTACCCCTAGAAGAGTATCGTTTGCAGGGGATGTTTGTATATGTAAACAGAAGAAGTTCCCAATCATTCTTTCCATGAAATTCACATTTTAAGTTCATATTTGGTGGGAATTAATATGCTGCATTGGAAAGCATCACCAACTCAATATACGTGAGTTTGAGCAAATTCCAGGATATAGTGAAGGACAGGGAAGCCTGGAGTGTTGCAGCCCATGAGATTGCAAAGAGTAGGAGATGACTGAGACACTGAACAACAATTTGCTACACTGGAAAAACAAAACTTAAAATCAATTTTAGACAAAAAAAAGATGTGGTTTGAAAATAGATTCAATTAAAACGTTAACATTTACAGCATGTAGACTCTGACTTTGATTTACAGTTTTATAATTTAAATTATAAGAATAAGATAATATGTCCATCAACAGATGAATGGATAAAGAAGATGTGGTATATATACACAATGTGGTATATATACTCATCCATAAAAAGAATGAAATATGGGTGGGGGGGAGAATGAAATATTGCCGTTTGCAACAACAGGAATTGACCTAGATTATCAAACTAAGTGAGGTAAGTCAAATGGAAAAAGATGAATACCTTATGATGTCACCTATATGTGAAATCTAAAAACATGATACAAATGAGCCTGTTTCCAAAACAGAGACTCACAGTCATAGAAAACAAACTATGGTTACCAAAGCAAAAGGGGGTGGTGCTGACAAATTAGGAGGTTGGCATTAACATATACACATTGCCATATAAAAGTAGAGAGTCAACAAGGACTACCATATAGCACAGGGACCTCTACTCAATATCTTGTAATAACCTATTAGAGAAAAGAGTCTGAAAAGAGTATATTTGAGAACCTTCTGGAAATGATTTAGTATTCCAGATGTCATTAAGATCATTTGTGATTCATGGGAAAGGATCAAAATATAAGCATTCATAGGAATTTAGACATTGATGCCAACCCTCATAGATGACTCTCTGGGGTTTTGTGGAGAAAATAACTGCATATATGGTGTAAATAAGAAGAGAACTAGAATTAGAAGAGGAGCCTGAAGATGTGATTGAATGGCTTCAGTCTCATGAGAAAAATTTAATGCATGAGAAGTTGCTTATTATGGATGAGCAAAGTAAGTGGTTTCTGGAGATAGAATCTACTCCTGGTGAAGATGCTGTGAAGACTGTTGAAATGGCAACCAAAGATTTATAACATGACATCAGCTTAGTTGATAAAGCAGTGGTAGGGTTTGAGTAGATTGACTCCAGTTTGGAAAGAGGTTCTACTGTGTGTAAAATGCCATCAACAGCATTGTATGCTACAAACAAATCATTTGTAAAAGGAAGAGTCAATAAATGTGGCAAAATTCCCTCCTATCTTACTTTAAGAAACTGCCACAGCCATCCTAGCCTTCAGCAACCAATCAGTCAGCAACCAACTGCTGACATGATCAGTCAGCAGTCATCAACATCGAGGCAAGACCCTCCATCAGCAAAAAGATCATGATTCACTGAAGGCTCAGATGATGAATAGTAGTTTTTAGTACAAAGTATTTTTAATTAAGGTGTTTACCTTATTTTTTAGACAAAATTCTATTGCACACTTAATGGAACTTCCCAAGTGGTGCAGTGGTAAAGAACCCTCATGCTAATGCAGAAGACACAGGAGATGTGGATTTGATCCCTGGGTCGGGAAGATCCCCAGGAGAAGGATCCCACTCCAATATTCTTGGCAGGAAATTCCATGGACAGAGGAGCCTGGTGGGCTACTGTCCATGGGGTCACAAAGAGGAGGACACGACTAAGCCACTGAGCACACATTGCACTCTTAGTAGACTACAATATAGTATAAACATAACTTTTATGTGCATTGGGGAACCAAAAAATTGCATGATTTGTTTTATTGCAATGTGTGCTTTGTTGTGGTGGTCTGCAACCAAGCCTGCAGTATCTGAGGTTTGCATGTATTTGCATAGCTACCTATTGTCTACTCATATCTATGGTAAGAAAATTAAAAGGGTGTGTATGTGCCAAGTCACTTCATTTGAGTCTGACTGTACGATCCAATGGATTCTAGTCCGCCAGGCTCTTCTGTCTATGGGATTCTCCAAGCAAGAATACTAGAGTGGGTTTCCATGCCATTCTCCAGGGGATCTTCCAGACCCAGGGATCAAATTATGGTCTCCTGCAATGCAAGCAGGTTCTTAACCATCTGAGCCACTAGGCAAGCCCTAAAAGTGTGCAGAACTAAAAAATGTCATGGTGCATACAGTTTGAGATCTCAGACATAGAGGTCACAGCCCAAACCCACTTTCTATATTATGGGGGTTGTGCATCAATTTAAAACTGTTCAGTTCAGCTCAGTCACTCAGTTGTGTGCAACTTTTTGTGATCCCATGAACTGCAGCATGCCAGGCCTCCATGTCCATCACCAACTCCCAGAGGCTGCTCAAACTCACGTCCATTGAGTCAGTGATTCCATCCAACCATCTCATCCTCTGTCATCCCTTCTCCTCCTGCCTTCAATCTTTCCCAGAATCAGGGTCTTTTCAAATGAGTCAGTTCTTCACATCAGGTGACCAAACTATTGGAGTTTCAACTTCAACATCAGTCCTTCCAATGAACACTCAAGACCGATTTCCTTTTAGGATGAACTGATTGGATCTCCTTGCAGTCCAAGGGACTCTCAAGAGTCTTCCCCAACACCACAGTTCAAAAGCATCAATTCTTCGGTGCTCAGATTTCTTTATAGTCCAACTCTCACATCCATACATAACTACTGGAAAAAAAACATAGCCTTGACTAGGTAGACCTTTGTTGACAAAGTAATATCTCTGCTTTTTAATATGCTCTCTAGGTTGGTCATAACTTTCATTTAAATCTGAATGCTAACCCCAGGGTCTCTGGCAGTGCTGCCACCAGGAGTCCAAAAGTATCTCTAGCCTTACTAGCTCTGACAGAGTCTGGGCACTTGCAGAATTCACACAAAACTTATTTTCTGAAGGAATTCATATGTGACAGGTGACTGTC
>SJYG01001488.1:70239-82666 GCA_006410535.1 Litocranius walleri
AAAGGTGTCTTAAGTTTCCCTTTGATCATGTATTCCCTTGCTCTCACCTATGCTTCCGTCAGCCAGAACTTACGTTATTGAACATGGAAGCAAGAACTACGTGTTTAAATATTTTACAAATGCTGTCACCCTTGGCCACTATCTGCACCAATGTCTATCTCAGAATGCTATAGAAGTATCCATAAGTGGAGATGACAATCCTGAGGTGTTCAAGCCAAAGCATTTTTGTGACTATCTAAACACATGAAACTTGCTTTTCTGTATGAACTGACAGCATTTATAAAAGACACGAAGTTGAAATGGAAAAGGCCATTGTTAGCTAAATGAAATGAACATGTTTATTGACGGAAAATCACATGGAAAGACTGTCTTATCTAAGTGTCCAGGGCACCTGCTGTTATTCTAATCTGCCTAGTTAATGGTCTCCAAAGCATGCCCCTTTCTCCTATCTCTCAGCCCCTGCCTGGGCATGACACTAATGACAATATTGGCATTTAACATTATTTTGTGTCATTCTTAGTTGATCTGTCTCCCCAACTAGACAGTATAATACACATCAGAAGGGGCCATACCTGTTTTGTTCATAGCTGTACCTCCTGTGCTTAAAATATTATCTGGTCCACTGTAAGTTTTCCATTATGGGGAAGAAAGGAAAGGACAAATTCCTATGAAGTGGAAAATTAGGGGAGGAATGTGGTTAGAAGTTAGTTACTGGAATAGTAGATGTGCTGAAGTTCAATGTAAGATGCTGTATGGTAGGTAGAACAATGATTGTCCATATCTTAATCTCTGGATCTTATGGCTATGCTACTTTTATATGGCAAAACAAACTTAGCAGATGTGATTAAATTAATGGCTTTGAGGGTTTTGAGATGGGGAGATTATGCTGAATTATTCAAATGGGCCCCCTGTAATGACAAGGGTCCTTAAAGTAGAAGAGAGGGAAAGAAGTCAGAATGAAAAGAAAGATCTAGACTCTACTGTGGTGTTTGCTAATGGAGGAAGGGAGGAGCCTGAGCCAAGAAACAAGGGCAGCCTCTAGCATCTGAAAAAAGGCAAGGAAATGGATACCCCCTAGAGCCTGGAAAATCTCAAGGATGGAGGAGCCTGGTAGGCTGCAGTCCATGGGGCTGCGAAGAGTTGGACACAACTGAGCGAGTTCACTTTCACTTTTACTTTTCACTTTCATGCATTGGAGAATGAAATGGCAACCCATTCTAGCGTTCTTGCCTGGAGAATCCCAGGGATGGGGGAGCCTGGTGGGCTGCCATCTATGGGGTTGCACAGAGTCAGACACAACTGAAGCGATTTAGCAGCAGCAGCAGCAGCAGAACCTCCAGGACAACACAGCCCTGTTCACAACTTCATTTTAGTCCAGTGATACCTTTGTTAGGCTGAGCGCCAAAGAACTGATGCTTTCTCTTGAGAGTCCCTTGGACTGCAAGGAGATCAAACCAGTCAGACCTAAAAGAAATCAAGCCTGAATATTCATTGGAAGAACTGATGCTGAAGCCAAAGCTCCAAAACTTTGGTCACCTGATGCGAAGAGCCAACTGTTTGGAAAAGACTCTGATGCTGGGTGAGATTGAGGGCAGGAGAAGGGGGAGACAGAGGATGAGAAGGTTGGATGGTATCACTGACTCGATGGACATTAGTTTGAGCAAACTCCAGAAGATTGAGAAGGACAGGGAAGCTTGGCATGCTGCATTCCATGAGGTTGCAGAGTTAGACACAACTTAGTCACTGAACAACTAGAATCTTTGTTAGACTTATACCTCTGGAAATATAAAATAATAAATTTGTTTCATTCAGGCTGCTAAGTTTGTGGTACTCTGTTACAATAACAATAGGAAAGTTGTACAGGACCCATTAACATTTTCCATTCCTTTTCTTTTCTTTTTTTGGCATTTCCATTTCTGCTAACACTTTCCTTTTCTATATATTACTAGGGGCTTCCTGCCAGTGTATCCCTGAGGTGACAATTTGTGTAAGGAGCTAGTTTTTTTTTTTCCCTGTAAAGAGTAACAGTTATAATTATAATAAGAATAAAATAACAGGAGTGTTTCTATAACAATTATATAGCATCAATTAATATATATTAGGGGTTTTCTAAAAGTGACATTATACACAGAACACTTAACCCATAGTAGCTTACCATGGTTATGCTCTTAGATTTGGAGAAGAGAGCCTCCTTGACTGAACTCCATGATTTAGAAGGTCCCAGGGAAGCCCCACATAGTAGAATCACATATACCCACAATTAATTTATTTAAAAAAAAAAATCCAAGTACCTGCATCACTCAGAATCTTTTCCTCAGTGCTGGCACAGTGTCACCATAGCACAAGTCAAGGGAGTGCTAAACCAGAGTAACTCACCAATCCTATGAGTTTATTACTCATGATTAACACTGATCAAGCGCCATGTCTTATCCTGGGTCCTCAAACATGAGGAAACTGCAAATGCAGTGGTGCCACTGCTCATGTCAGAGAGGGGCAAGGACATCAGAGTACAGGGAGCATTTGACTAGAGGTGTTTAGGTAACAGAAAAGACAAATGAATCCTTTCATTTTCTTTGATAGCATGAACGCACTGAATTCTTCCATAATATCATTTCCTAGTGTTGATGATTTTCTTTCTTTCATTTTCTTGTGTTTATGGTTCTAGAAATACTTACAAATTAATAGGCACATAGCTATTGAAGAACATCATTCAATATTAAATGACTCATGTTTTCATAATTTTACCTTTATATATATACAGAAAATAGAAATTCGTTACATGCTAATAAGTATAAAGTGTATCAATTTTTTACACGAGCAAGGATAAGGATATGGAAGACTAGAGTTGTGAATGGTGTTATTTTTATAAAACTATGTATAACTGTTATAGCCACGCATTCCAGGAAACAAACTCACTCAGAAGGACAATGCAGATAGTGGAGTGCAGTTTATTACATTGGCGGGCCCAAGGCAGTCTCCTCTTAGCCAAGGACCCTGACTGACTGTTCTAAAAACTTATATACCTTAAGTGTACTGCTCAAGCCCACATCCCTAAATTCCTTAAACCTAGCCAGGAAAGTGTTAAAGGGAGATACAATCAGGTTACAGCCATGATTCATAATCAGAAGGGTCAGCTGGTTATATATTGTAGCCTACACCAATGGGTGCCATAAAGTTTACAAAGGTGATTGACTACATAGGAGATTATTACATTCTTTTTGATGATGAGAAATCTTGGTATGGAATCTAGTGTTATCAGTCTGGGAGCCCAGTTCAGCTGTAGGTATGTTATCCCCATGGCTACCAAGCACGTGGTCCAAAGCTCACTGAAAATGCAAGATGGAGTTTCTTTCTTTTTCAAGATGGAGTCAGCTCACTGTGTTCCTTTCCTCCCTCATAATGATTTCACTTTTAAAATTAATATGTTAAAAAATGTTTCCCTAAAAGTATAAGCTTTATTTACCTAACTTTGGTTTAAACATTTTACATTTGTTAATCATAATTTGCATTCTTTAGTTTAACAGATGATTTTGACTATTTTAAAAATCCTGTTTTTAAAGTATGTTAACAAATCTTTGTTTTAAAAATAATTTACATTGTTATAAACATATATTACATTTTGCATACTTTGAGTATAATTATATTTTTATCCTTTACAACATTACTTTTGTCAACTAAAAACAAATTTTTGCAACCTAAAAGTTAAGAGTTCTGTTTTGAGATTCCGTGGGAATTTTTAGGACTTAAGCCCAGGAAGCAGCATCTCAGGTTACCTTGAAAGAACTGCTCCAAGGAGGTGGAGGGGGAGCCAGGATATGTAAGAGTTTTGCAACAAAAGGCAGGTAGTAGGAACGCAAGATTAGTATTAATAAAAGAAAACTAGATATCTCAAGTTAAGGAATTTAGCCCTTTTCTCTGTATGGGAAGATGCAAGAGTCTGGGCTCACTGGAATCATTCCTTTGATATGCATTTAAGCTATCTGGGGCCAGCATCCTGCGTTTTCAAATCGAGTTCCCTCAGGGCTCACCCAAGGGAGTGGGTATAGTATGAAGGCTGCTAGATGGAAGGGATTCTTTGTTTCCTTTTGAGTTCCCTCAGGGCTCACAGTCAGTGGTGGCTGCAATCCATGACTCTGACATCCTTTGTGTACTGACAGGGCAGGCAACATTTTATTTCTCACTTTCAATAAAAATTATATAAAAATCGATGATAAAAGCATAATTAAATATTATACAAAAGATTATTAGGGGTATGGGATTAACAGACACAAACTTATATATAAAATAGATAACCAAGGAAGGTATACTGTACAGTGAAAGGAAACATAACTCTTATAATAACCTATAATGAAATATAATCAGCAAAAATACTGAATCACTATGCTGTACACATGAAGCTAACACAATATTGTAAATCAATTATACTTCAATTAAAAGAAGATTATACTTAAATAATAGTGAGAAAAAGATACCAAAGAATTGAAGAAATGTATAATAATTTACGAATTGGGTATATCTTTATTTTATTTTTCATCTAAGCATTGCCAGCTAATCCACAGAACATCAGGCCTGTGTAATCATATTTTAGTTGCCTTTGATATTTTGACAACTTTCTGTAATGTAAAAAATGTAGCTTTATACTTACTTTTGATATAGTTATTATGGAACTATGTGAGTGTGCTCAGGCACTCAGTCATGCCTGACTCTTTGCGACTCTGGGAATTGTAGCCCGCCAGGCTCCTTTGTCCATGGGATTTTCCAGGCAAGAATAATGGTTTACTCATTAGTGGTTAAGTGATTTGCCTTAGGCTACTGTAGGAAATCACTTTAAATCAAAACCTCCATATGACAGAAATCTGTATTGGAAGAGTCACTAGAACTTAAGGCAGCAGGAAGAATACATTTTACTTTCAAATACATTATTCTGGGGAAATCAAAAGGAAAGCCGATTATCTAGGAAAAGGATAGTCCACATCTAAACTACTATTAGCAGTGGGCCAACAGGAGTTTCATTGGGTTCCAACAGCTCCCTCGTTTGAAACAAGCCCTCTCTTGTCCTGCTAAATCTTCCTGGCATTTGAAGAAGAATCATCACAATAAAGTAGGATTTAAGTTCTAAGTTTATGTTGAAGCCAAGTAAAAGTGTTTCATATAGTGTCTCCTTAAAATAGTAACTTCTAGCTCTTAAAAAATTATTTTGCATAACTTTTATCTCATTTGTTTTTTTTTTCTTTCTTGCTGACCTACTAGAAGGACACAGATGAAGAGAGGAGGGAGGTGGCCCTACTCACCAACTGCAAAGAGGCAGGTAGCTTTGCTGTCAGAGAAGCAGATGCATGGAAACAGTGCATTTTATAAAATGCCTAGAAGAGGCCCTTAGGATTGGATATGAAACAACAGACAAATCAGGAAATGAGTACATCAAGGCTGTATTATTTTGCATAACTTTTATCTCATTTGTTTTTTTTTTCTTTCTTGCTGACCTACTAGAAGGACACAGATGAAGAGAGGAGGGAGGTGGCCCTACTCACCAACTGCAAAGAGGCAGGTAGCTTTGCTGTCAGAGAAGCAGATGCATGGAAACAGTGCATTTTATAAAATGCCTAGAAGAGGCCCTTAGGATTGGATATGAAACAACAGACAAATCAGGAAATGAGTACATCAAGGCTGTATATTGTCACCCTGCTTATTTAATTTATATGAGTGTACATCATGAGAAACAGCAGGCTGGATGAAACACAAGCTGGAATCAAGATTGACAGGAAGATATGCAGATACCACCACCCTTATGGCAGAAATCAAATAAGTAAAGAACCTCTTGATGATAGTGAAAGAAGAGAGTGAAACAGTTGGCTTAAAACTCAACATTCAGAAAACTAAGATCATGGCATCTGGTCCCATCACTTCATGGCAAATAGATGGGAAAACAATGGAAACAGTGACAGACTTTATTTTTGGGCTCCAAAATGACTGCAGCCATGAAATTAAAAGATGTTTGCTCCTTGGAAGAAAAGTTATGAACAACCTAGGCAGTATATTAAAAAGCAGAGACATTACTTTGCTAACAAAGGTCTGTCTAGTCAAGGCTATGGTTTTTCATGTATGGATGTGAAAGTTGGACTATAAAGAAAGCTGAGCACTGAAGAATTGATGCTTTTGAACTGCGGTGTTGGAGAAGACTCTTGAGAGTCCCTTGGAGTGCAAGGACCTCCAACCAGTCCATCCTAAAGGAAATCAGTCCTGAATATTCATTGGAAGGACTGATGCTGAAGCTAAAGCTCCAATACTTTGGCCACCTGATGCAAAGAGCCAACTCATTAGAAAAGACCCTAATGCTGGGAAAGATTGAAGGTGGGAGGAGAAGGGGATGACAGAGCATGAGATGGTTGGATGGCATCACCGACTCAATGGACATGAGTTTGAGCAAGCTCCAGGTATTGGGATGGACAGGGAAGTCTGGCGTGCTGCAGTCCATGGAACTGCAGAGTCAAACATGACTGGGTGACTGAACTGGATTGAACATCTGCTCGAATCCTGTTTCTGAATGCAGAAGAACGCTGAGGTCCCCAGAAAATGCAGAGCCTGGGGGCCTGATGTGGCTGATAGAAATGAGGCTCCACTGAGGGAGTGTTTAGGGGAAGAACGGAGCTCAGTGTTGGTGGGACTGTTCTGTGGAGTCAGTCTAAAGTGCAAGGCCAAGAGGTAATGAGAAAACAGGATTCCAATTAGGGATAGCCTTTTGGTGTTTGGAATTGAGGGTAGTAGCTGAGTCAATGGAGCTTTTTGATGTGGCTGATGTACCCAAAGAAAGGCAATGCCAAAGAATGCTCAAACCACTGCACAATTGCACTCATCTCACATGCTAGTAAAGTAATGCTAAAAATTCTCCAAGCCAGGCTTCAGCAATACATGAAACGTGAACTTCAAGATGTTCAAGCTGGTTTTAGAAAAGGCAGAGGAGCCAAAGATCAAATTGCCAACATCCACTGGATCATGGAAAAAGCAAGAGAATTCCAGAAAAGCATCTGTTTCTGCTTTATTGACTATGCCAAAGCCTTTGACTGTGTGGATCACAATAAACTGTGGAAAATTCTGAAAGAGATGGGAATACCAGAGCACCTGACCTGCCTCTTGAGAAATCTGTGTACAGGTCAGGAAGTAACAGTTAGAACTGGACATGGAACAACATGCTGGTTCCAAATAGGAAAAGGAGTACGTCAAGACTGTATATTGTCACCCTGCTTATTTAACTTCTATGCAGAGTACATCATGAGAAATGCTGGGCTGGAAAAAGCACAAGCTGGAGTCAAGATTGCCGGGAGAAGTATCAATAACCTCAGATATGCAGCTGACACCACCCTTATGGCAGAAAATGAAGAGGAACTAGAAAGCCGCTTGATGAAAGTGAAAGAGGAGAGTGAAAATGTTGGCTTAAAGCTCAACATTCAGAAAACGAAGATCATGGCATCCGGTCCCATCACTTTATGGGAAATAGATGGGGAAACAGAGGAAACAGTCATTGACTTTATTTTGGGGGGGCTCCAAAATCACAGCAGATGGTGACTGCAGCTGTGAAATTAAAAGATGCTCACTTCTTGGAAGGAGGGTTATGACCAACCTAGATAGCATGTTGAAAAGCAGAGACATTACTTTGCCAACAAAGGTCCATCTAGTCAAGGCTATGGTTTTTCCAGTAGTCATGTATAGATGTGAGAGTTGGACTGTGAAGAAAGCTGAGCATCAAAGAATTGATGCTAATGAACTGTTGTGTTGGAGAAGACTCTTGGGAGTCCCTTGAGCTGCAAGGAGATCCAACCAGTCCATTCTGAAGGAGATCAGCCTTGGGATTTCTTTGGAAGGAATGATGCTAAAGCTGAAACTCTAGTAATTTGGTCATCTTATGTGAAGAGTTGACCCACTGGAAAAGACTCTGATGCTAGGAGGGATTGGGGGCAGGAGGAGAAGGGGACAACAGAGGATGAGATGGCTGGATGGCGTCACCGACTGGATGGATGTGAGTTTGAGTGAACTCTGGGAGTTGATGTTGGAAAGGGAGCTCTGGTGTGCTGCAGTTCATGGGGTCACAAAAAGTCGGACATGATTGAGCAACTGAAATGAACTGATGTACCCATGCTCACAGTGGTCAATGATTTTGGCTAATAAGTTGCGTCCTTTTAAGGCCAGAAGATGTGTAAAGAGTGGCTCAGGAATAAATGGATTTGGTTCCAATCCTGCTTCCTACAAGACCCAAATGTATCATTTAGTGCCTCAGCCTATCCCCTTGCGAGACTGAGCAGGATTCTGTGGAGCCCTCTTGGGTACAAATTTTTTCCTGTTGGTAGGGAAAATGCTTCATTCAGCCTCCCAGACCTTCCCTGAATACCAAAGGGCACATTCAAATAGTTACTATTCAGGGAAGGGAGGGGATGCAGAAGCCATGAGGGAGTGATGAAGAAACAATAGCGCAGCTATTAGAAGCAGAGCCTGTTTCTTCCTCAAGGGATACACAGAACAAAATCTTTGAATTCTTCTGCAGGAACTAATCCACTCCCACCCGGTGGAGAATGGTAACTTCGGGCTGTGCACAGGATTCATGGAGCTCCGCCCTATTACCTCACCACCAGCCAATCAGAAGAAAGTGTACACAGTTCAGTTCACTTCAGTAGCTCAGTCCTGTCAGACTCTTTCCAACCCCATGGACTGCAGCATGCCAGGTCTCCCTGTCCATCAACAATGCCTGGAGTTTACTCAGACTCATGTCCATTGAGTCAGTGATGCCATCCAACCATCTCATCCTGTCTTAAAACTTCTCAAATTTTGCTGTTGAGGAGACACTGCTTTGTGAAAGTGTCCTTACTTGTGGCGAGTAAGAAAGCCTTCTGTGCTTTGGCTTGGTTGAACGTTTTGACTTGACACTCACCAAAAGGCAAATCCCGCTTTCTTTTCTTTTTTTTTTTTTCACAAAGCAGAGAATAAAATTTTAATGTATCAAAAACAGAACTTTTTGGCCAATTTAGTACTGGCAGGAATAAAGTTGCAAAATGTTACTCAGTAACTGACTTAGCTTCTAAATCAAGCTAGAATTACACATACTCTGTATATTACTTGAGTATATACAAGTACATTCCATGATAACATGCAGAGACATGGAAACAAGACGAGTACTGTGAAATAAAAATTACCAGTGAAATAATGAATTGAAAACAAAATACCTGTCCAATAATCCAGAATATCTCATTTTGAAAAAGTGGTTTTGAATATTGCTCTTTTCAAGAATTCAAATAACTTCCATGTGGCTAAATTGGATTTTTTCCTTAACATGAAGAAATGGAAGCTGATATATTCCTATAGCTATGGGAGTATACTTTTCCTTTTACTGAATATCAAATTAAAAGGTTTGATAGGTTTTCACTCCTCTCAAGTGAAAGGGGCTCTTAACATTCTAGTGGTTAAGAATGAATCCCTTAAAGCTCTGAGGCATTTGAATGTCTTAAGACCCAAGGCTCTGTACCATTAATGAAACAGTATATGAGATGGAAGTTTAATTCTCCTGAAAACTAAATAGAACTATGAAATAAACAGGGTATGAGAATGACCTGAGTTCACAGGAATCTCTAAATTTGAAAGACATTGCTTCAGCTTTGCTAAGATAGCATCAAAAGCCTTTTATAGCAAGTTTCTTAGTGAGTCACGGTTTGGCCATGGAGCCTTAGGATCTTTTTAAGCACTAAGAAGTGCTTTACGCTGTGCAAATTCAATGAAAGGCCAACCAAGTAAAGCCTACAAGTAAGCCAAAGATTCTATATCCTCTAAAGAAAGGTGAGATGTATAACTGACCAACTTTGCTCCTACTTTGACAATGATTTCTGTGAAGCTAAGATAAGCAAAGACAGCACCTTAAGGAGAACCCAGTGGAAGCCTCTCAGAAGTGAGGGTTGGCTGTGGCAGAAGTGGCTACTGATTCCTTCTAAGTAACCCCTTCTTTGTCCGTGAGAACCCAAGAAGATATACGACCAGTAGGGTGAAGGACTGGTTCATTTCTCCAAATTATGAATTGCAACTTCTGTTATTATTTGCAAAATAAGAGGTCATGTGTGAATTATTAGTCAATGAACAGCACATAAAAGAATATGGCCTGTCTTCAGTCTGAGCTCTCCTGCTTTGCTTTGTCATCTAATTCAAGGCACTTTATATATTTTGGTGCCTTAGTGTGTTAACATGTAGCATGAAAATAACACTCATTCACTTACCTCAAGGAGCTTCTACATAGATTATTGAATCGCAAACCACTTTGAACTCCTCAGATGAAAAGGACTGTGGAAAATATGACAGCCTAGGAAACTCTTTCAATGACTCAGAATCCTGAACTATTGTGTCTATGCTGCAACTACAATTCCCCAAAACACCTAAAAAATTTGTTAGGGCACTCTATCCCCTTTTTATATGTTAATTGTTTGGCACACAGATGCTTATATACTTAATTAAAATAGTTATACTTCCTGCTCCAAAGAAGTTGACTAATTTTCCAATAAAGTTTACTAAATGTATCTATTCTGGAGTATTCTGTGTCAAGTAGAAAACTTCAGTTTTCTTTGAGGTGCACGTGACATAATAAAAAGTTCACTTTCTTTTTCAAAATAATTGACCTAGTGTTATTTGTGTGAAACTACAAGTTTTTAATGGAAAAAACACTGAAATTATGCCACAGTGTCTATATATTCATCTGAAGAGTACAAAGATGGAGTTCTGAGAAAACATTTAAAACATTTATGTGTTTGACTGCACCAGATCTTAGTTGCTGCATGCGAGATCCCAACCAACGATGGAACCCAGGCCTCCTGCACTGGCAGGGTGGAGTCTTCACCATTGGATTACCAGGGAAGTCCCCAAACCCAGGTAACCCTAGGTTTTCTGTCCAGAAGATGGAATTAGGTAGTTTAACAACTCCTCCAGGTGGCTGTTATCAAAAAGCCAATTCAGGAAACACAGCTGTGATATCTTGTAACTTGACATGTTGTCCTGGCTATCAGTAACTCTATTGCCTTGCAGTTTATTAGAAATGCAGAATCTCAGCTCCAGCCCGGATACTGTGTGCATTTTAACAAGATCCACAGGTGATTTCTATGCACAACAACATCTGAGAAGCTCTGCTCTAAGCCTCTAGTCACTGCCGAGTAATCATGTGACCTGTTCTGGAAATTGTCTGAGCTATTGTGGTTGTCTTGGGAAAGCAGACAAGAGAAAGGTCCTTGACTTGGTAAATATGGAAAGCTTTAAATGTTCTGCTTTATCTTTTAAATCTATCCAGTATTGTTGAGGCCAGTAAGGAAATGTAAAAGCGCAACATAAAATTGTAGACAATGCTTATGCTCAGTCAAGTCCGACTCTTTCCAACCCCATGAACTATAGCCCGCCAGGCTTCTCAACCGGTGGAATTCTCCAGGCAAGAATAATGGAGTAGGAGGCTATTTCCTCCTCCAGGGGATATTCCTGACTCAGGGATGGAACCCTGGTCTCTGGCGTCTCCTGCATTGGCAGGTGGATTCTTCACCACTGAGCCACCTGGGAAGCCCAACGTTGATTCCAATGGAGTAAAAAAGATTGTTGCATAGTACGTATGATTTAGCTCCCCATTTCCTTGGAGGGAGGAATAATGGCTATTCTTTTTCTGAAGAGGAGAGACTAGAAGGTATACAGCAGAGTCCAAAAGAAAGGTCGTGTTCCCTTCAAGCATTTCATTTAGAAGATTTGTAGGATGGTGCTTCCTCATAATCTTTTCAGTTCTTGGAAAATATGCAATTGGGATTCTTCCTTCTGCTGTGATAGGATGAAAAGCAGTCAAGTAGTCTGTTTGAAAACCATAGCTGTCTTTATGAATTCAATGACCTACAAAACATCAAAATACATTTTCTAAAATCTTTATTCACAAACAAGTTTGGGATTTAACAGTTCCAATTTAATGGAGCTGTAAGTTTTACCATCTTCTCAGTAGGTGTTATGGAGAAGGCAATGGAAACCCACTTCAGTACTCTTGCCTGGAAAATCCCATGGACAGAAGAGCCTGGTAGGCTGCAATCCATGGGGTCACTAAGAGTCAGACACACTGGGAGACTTCACTTTCACTTTTCACTTTCATGCGTTGGAGAAGGAAATGGCAACCCACTCCAGTGTTCTTGCCTGGAGAATCCCAGGGACAGGGGAGCCTGGTAGGCTGCCATCTATGGGGTCACACAGAGTCAGACATGACTGAAGCGACTTAGCAGCAGCAGCAGCAGCAGCAGCAGTAGGTTTTAAGCATTTATTGATCTACAAATTGCTTTTCAGACAGTTTCCAACACCGTTCTTAGTCCACACTCAGACTTTTTGTACCAGTGTTGGGCACAGTGATAAACCTACATTTAATGGAGAAAAGGCTATTTACCATACC
>SJYG01001489.1:0-60346 GCA_006410535.1 Litocranius walleri
CTCAGAGTCCTGCAGGGGTGAAAGGGTTTTCTTCAAGGGTCCTAGTGAAGATGAAGTGAAACATGCCAAGTGTGTGTCAGTTCTCTTGAGTCATGACTCCCAGACTCCTCTGTCCATGGCATTCTCCAGGCAAGAATATTGGAATGGGTTGCCATTTTCTCCTCCAGGGGATCTTGCTGATCCAGGGATCAAGCCCCCATTTCTTGCATCAGCTGCACTGACAGGTGAATACTTTACCACTGAGCCACCTGGGCAGCCCCAACATTTGTTGAGAGTTAATCGAATATTGTGTTCTCACTACACACACACACACAGTCTAACATAAAAGAAAACTAAAGGGACACAAGGAAAGTTTAGGAGGTATTGGATATGTCTATTACTTTCATTGCGGTGATAATAGTATTACTGTTTGCATATGTCCAAACTCATCAAATTGTACACACTAAATATATACCATTGGCTGTATATCAATTCTATTGCAATAAAGATGTGTAAAAAAAGAGCAGAAAAATGTTCTCCCCAAAATTTTACTTACATAAAATGAGAACATTTCTTGAAAACTACTGACGAGCAAAGTTCACTCAAAAAGTAGTGAAGATGAATACCTTTATATCTATTAAGTAAGTTCATGCGTGTGCGTGCTAAGTCACTTCCATCGTGTCTGACTCTTTAGGATCCTATGGACCATAGCCCACAAGGCTCTTCTGTCCCTGGGATTCTGCAGGTAAGAATACTGCAGTGGGTTGCCAGGGCCTCCTCCAGGGGATATTTCTGACCCAGGGATTGAACCTGATTCTCTCATGCATTGGCAGGCAGGTTCTTCACCTCTAGCACCACCTGGGAAGTCCCAGGGAAGTTAATTCCTTTGTCTCATATTATGAGGCCATTGTTACCTGATGACATACAGCCATGTCATACAATTTTTCCAGTACTGAAGCAGTCCCCTCTTGCATCTTTGGTTCTAACTTGCTTCTTGACCCACATATAGGTTTCTCGGGAGACAGGTCGAGTAGTCTGGTACTCCGCTCTGTTTAAGAATTTTATCCACGCAGTCAGTCTTAGCATAGTCAGTGACACAGAAGTAGATGTTTTTCTCGCATTCCCCTTGCTTTCTCCACAATATAGGGAATGTTGGCAATCTGACCTTTGGTTCCTCTGCCTCCTCGAAACCTAAGCTCTATATCTGGAAGTTCTTGGTTCACGTACTGTTGAAGCCTAGCTTGAAGGAGTTTTCTAACCAAGAGGCTTCAGAAATTGGGGACAATTTAAGTGGAGAAGCTTAGGAAATTGGATGGTGGAAGGAAGCCTGATAAGAGAGACAAGAAAAGGAAGCTCTACTTTCATTGTTGCTAGCAAGGTGGACAGGGGATAAACCATGCCTTCAAGTCCTTGTGTAGGAGAGTAGCATTATCTAGAAAGACACAGAAATTTCTTCAACTGTAAGAGAAGGAGGGAGAGGGCAGGAAGAGGGAGACAGACACCCTGAGTGGATGTAAGAGACCAGTTAGGGGTGTTGAGAATTAAATGGAGGGAGGCTTTGGACCAGAGCAGATGTGGTGGACATGGGTAAAAGTAGACACATTAGACACTTATGAAGATGGACAGAACTCAGCAAGAATTTGGACTTGAGGTGAGGGAGAGGGAATCGTAAACATGGTTAAAACCAAGTTTGTGTGCTCTGTCATAAGAGTACGAAACTGTCATGGGGAATCCTAGAAGCTGGCCAGGTCTTTGAAGAATTCCAAAATACAATTTGTATGTTTTTGAGCTCATGGTGTAGATGGATACAATAACCAATATTTAAATACTTAAATGTTCTTTTTCCTTTCAAAAAAAGTATTGAGGTATAATTTGTGTACAGTAAAAGCCAACACTTTAAAGCATTACAGTTTGTAGAGTTTTGGCAAATGTATACAGTGGTGTAAATGCTACCACAATAAAAATGTAGAAAATGGCCCATCGTTTGAAAATGCTCCCTTGGGGTATTTGCCATCAGACTCCTTCCACTCCTATACCCTGGCAACCACAGATACATCGCTATGTGAATAGTTGTGCCTTTTCCAGAAATCCATTGACATGAAATCATATAATATGTAGCCTTCTGTGTCTCATTTCTCACAGTTTATGCACAGTTGAGACACATCCTGCTGTTGCATGCATTAGTAGCTCTTATTATTATTATTATTATTACCGTGCAGTGTTCCTTTGTACGGGTATATTCTTTTTTTTTTTTTTTTTTCTTCTTTTGCTTTTCTTTCATCTGTATACCAGTTATTGAATAGTTGGGTTGTTTCTGCATGTGGTTATTAGGAATACATGTGTGGAATATTTGAGTACAGGCCATTGTGTGAGCATGTTTTCATTTCTCTTGCTTAAAATTGTCTGGGAGTAGAATTGCTGGGTCATATAAGGCTTCCCAGGAGCCGCTAGTGGTAAAGAACCCACCTGCCAATGCAGGAGACTCAGGTAGGATCCCTGGGTCTGAAAGGTCCCCTGGAGTAGGAAATGGCAACCCTCTCCAGTATTCTCATCTGGAAAATTCCATGGACAGGGGTCCTGGCAGGTACAGTCCGTGGGGCCACAAAGAGTTGGATACAACTGAGCGACTGAACACACACACGCGTACATGGTAATTTCCATATCTGAGACTCTAAACTGTGTCCTCTGTAGACAACATACAGTTGGATCTTGTTTTTCTGTTTTGTTTTGGTTTTTTTGGAACTGAGATAAACCCTTTTATTTATTTATGCTTCTCCATTTTGTTTAAAACAACAAGAACCACCACCTTAATATAACTGACAGCCCTTCCCCCTCACCCTTCCTTGGGCTGAGGGGTGGTTAATGGGGAAATGGCCCCCAGGGATGGGGCCGACCGTGAAAGCCCCTCGGGAGGTAATGGGGCCTGAATCCCCTGCCCAGCGGATGGGGCACCTGTAGTGTATGAACTGGGGAGTTAGGGCTTTTGAACCTTTTTGTACCAACATACATGCCCTTGGCTGTCAAGGGTCAGGAAGCATGTGGTGAGGGGATTCCCCCTGCTCCTCTGTGTCTCGGCCCAGCCCCAGTCTCACCAAGTGAGGGCTGGGGAGCAAGAAGAGAGAGGGTGGGGTACGGTGTCTCACACAAAGGAGTACCGGTTATTTATGGCTCTGAGATGGCCCCCTTCTTCTCCGTCGCCCCCTAGTGGTTTTTTTTAATATTTAATTATATATATATATATATTTATTTATTTATTTTACTGATCTTGTTTTTATTTTTAAACTGGTCTCTCAATGTCTGCCTTGTGGTCATATTGTTTTATCTATTCACATTTAATGCTGATACAGGCTTACATCTGCTAATATATTTTTCTGTCTCATGTCATTTTGTTCTATGGTCCTCATGTTACTGCTTTCTTTTGCATTAAATGGGTATTTTCTAGAGTAGCATTTTAAATTCTTTACTGATTTTTCCACTATTTTTATTTCCTTAGCTATAGGCTACCATAAACAACTTCAGTTCAGTTCAGTCGCTAAGTCGTGTCTGACTCTTTGTGACCCCGTGGCATGCAGCACAGCAGGGCTCCCTGTCCATCCCAACTCCCGGAGGTTGCTCAAACTCATGTCCATCAAGTCGGTGAAGAAGCTACCCCACTAGCTCTGTTCGTAATGATGCTTCTTAAGGCCCACTTGACTTCACACTCCAGGATGTCTGACTCCAGGTGAGTGATCGTGGTTATCTGGGTCATTAAGATTTTTTTTTGTATAGTTTTTCTGTGTATTCTAGCCACCTCTTCTTAATATCTTCTGCTTCTGTTAAGTCCATACCGTTTCTGTCCTTTATTGTGCCCGTATATGCATGAAATGTTCCCTTGGTATCTTTAATTTTCTTGAAGATCTCTCTAGTCTTTCCCATTCTACTGTTTTCCTCTATTTATTTGCAGTGATCACTGAGGAGGGCTTTCTTATCTCTCCTTGCTGTTCCTTCAAACTGCATTCAGATGGGTATATCTCTCCTTTTCTAAAGTAAGTTGTTTATTACTAATGCCACTAATAAACATCCTACTGTATCACAATCAGCTTGAAATTTATACTAATCCTACTTTGCCAACAAAGGTCCATCTAGTGAAGGCTATGGTTTTTCCAGTGGTCATGTATGGATGTGAGAGTTGGACTGTGAAGAAGGCTGAGCCCTGAAGAATTGATGCTTTTGAACTGTGGTGTTGGAGAAGACTCTGGAGAGTCCCTTGGACTACAAGGAGATACAGCCGGTCCATTCTGAAGATCAGCCCTGGGTTTTCTTTGGAAGGAATGATGCTGAAACTGAAACTCCAGTACTTTGGCCACCTCATGCGAGGAGTTGACTCATTGGAAAGGACTTTGATGCTGGGAGGGATTAGGGGCAAGAGGAGAAGGGGACGACAGAGGATGAGATGGCTGGATGGCATCACGGACTCGATGGACGTGAGTCTGAGTGAACTCCGGGAGTTGGTGATGGACAGGGAGGCCTGGCGTGCTGCAATTTATGGGGTCGCAAACAGTCAGACACGACTGAGCGAGTGAACTGAACTGAATGAGATATAGAAACCTTACTCCTATATTGCTCTATTCCAATTTCCATCTTTTCCTCATGTTGTCACAAATAGTACATCTATAAAGAGTACATCCCATTAATACACTCTTATCATTATTATATTACTATAATGTTATGTCTGTGAAAAGCTGATATAAGGCAGAATATCAGGTATATATTAACAATGTCTATTCTATTAACCTTCTTTGTCATGATTTCTGATACTTTGTATATGTTCGTGTGGATTTGACACCATCCTGTCTTGTTTCCTTACCTAATACAGCTTTGTTCCCAACCACCTCCTTTGTGGTGTTACTGCAAATATATTACATTCCATATGTTATTGGCCCAACAATAATTGGGCTTCTCTGGTGGCTCAGAGAGTAAAGAATCTGCCTGCAATGCAGGAGACTCGGGTTCAGTCCCTCAGTCAGGAAGGTCCCTTGGAGAAGGGCATGGCTAACCACTCCGGTATTCTTGCCTGGAGAATCTCAGAATCCCATGGACAGAGGAGCCTACAGAGGCGGCCTACAGTGATGTGGTTGCCAAGAGTCAGACACAACTGAGCGACTACCACGTTCACAACAATAATTTATGTGATATTGTTTTAGACAGTTGCTTTTTTTCTTATTTATATTTTATTTTAATTTACAATACTGTAGTGGTTTTGCCATACATCAACATGAATCCACCACGGGTGTACACGTGTTCCCAGTCCTGAACCCCCCTCCCACCTCCCTCCCCATATCATCCCTCTGGGTCATCCCAGTGCACCAGCCCCAATCATCCTGTATCCTGCATGGAACCTAGACTGGCAATTCATTTCTTGTATGATATTATACATGTTTCAATGCCATTCTCCTACATCTTTTTAAATACAGGAAGAAAGGCGTGAAACGTGAAGTCATAATGTAGTTTTGTTTACATAATTACCTTTACCTGTGCTCTTTGTTTTTTCACATGGATTCTAATTAACATCTGAATTCACTTATTGCAGCCTGAAGAACTTCCTTTAGTTTTTCTCTTGTAAGCCAGTTCTACCAACAAATTCCCTGAGGTGTTTTGTTTTGTTTTTGTAATTTGGGAATGCCTTTGTTTTGTTTTCATTTCTGTTTTTTTAAACCACTGTATTGTGGTATGTTTGACAGGTAAACAGCTGTGTACACACCTGGGAAATCATCACCAGCTTCAATATACAAAATTCAACTGTATTTCTATGCTAGTGGTGAATAGTCCTAATAAGTAAGAAAATTCCAGTTATGATAGAATAAAAAGAACAATATACTTAGGAGTTAATTTAACCAAAGAGGTGTAAGATTTGTACACTGAAAATGACAAAACACAGTTGAAAGAAATTAATGAAAATTGAAACAAATGGTCGCTGACTCTCAACGGGCACTAGAATTTACCCTATAAAATTGCTGTCATTGTACACACATCTTTGAGCATGTGGAAATATTTCCCTAAGGCACATTCACAGCAGTGAGACTGCTGGATCAAAGACTTCCTTGGCTAAACAGACATCTCTATGGAGTGCCTACTACGTGCATGTGCCTGACGCTATTCTAAACGCCAAGGAGGCATCACAGAATAGGACTGACACTTGTCCCTCTTTCGTGAAGGCAAATGCTGCTGAGGGTGAGGGCAGGATGGAATGTAAATTCTAATGGGTGCTCCCATTAGAATTGGGAGCTAATTGGGAGCTCGTGTAGACCTCTGGCTGATTCATGTCAATGTATGGCAAAACCAATACAGTACTGTAAAGTAGAATAAAGTAAAAATAAAATTTAAAATAAATGGAAAAAAAAACCCCAAAGGCCGTGAAAAGAGACAAAGAAGGACAGTACATAATGATCAAAGGATCAATCCAAGAAGAAGATATAACAATTATAAATATATATGCACCCAACATAGGAGCCCCTCAACATGTAAGACAAATGCTAACAAGTATGAAAGGGGAAATTAATAACACGGTAATAGTGGGAGACTTTAATACCCCACTCACACCTGTGGATAGAAGAACTAAACAGAAAAGTTACATGGAAACACAAACTTTAAATGACTCAATAGACCAGTTAGACCTAGTTGATATCTATAGGACATTTCACCCCAAAACAATGAATTTCAGCTTTCTCTCCAGTGCACATGGAACATTCTCCAGGATAGATCACATCCTGGGCCATAAATCTAGCCTTGGTAAATTCAAAACAATTGAAATGATTACAAGCATCTTTTCTGACCACAATGCAATACGATTAGATGTCAATTACAGGAGAAAAACTATTAAAAATTCCCATATAAGGAGGCTGAACAACACGCTGCTGAATAACCAACAAATCACAGAAGAAATCAAAATATGCATAGAAACGAATGAAAATGAAGACACAACAACCCAAAACCTATGGGACACTGTAAAAGCAGAGCCAAGGGGAAGGTTCATAGCAATACAGGCTTACCTCAAGAAACAAGAAAAAAGTCAACTAGATAACCTAACTCTACACCTAAAGCAACTAGAAAAGGAAGAAATGAAGAACCCCAGGGTTAGTAGAAGGAAAGAAATCTTTAAAATCAAGGCAGAAATAAATGCAAAAGAAACAAAAGAGACCATAGCAAAAATCAACAAAGCCAAAAGCTGGTTCTTTGAAAGGATAAATAAAATGGACAGATCATTAGCCAGACTCATCAAGAAGCAAAGGGAGAAAAATCAAATCAACAAAATTAGACACAAAAATGGAGAGATCACAACAGACAACACAGAAATACAAAGGATCGCAAGAGACTACTATCAGCAACTATATGCCAATAAAATGGACAACGTGGAAGAAATGGACAAATTCTTAGAAAAGTACAACTTTCCAAAACTGACCCAGGAAGAAATGGAAAATCTGAACAGACCCATCACAAGCACGGAAATTGAAACTGTAATCACAAATCTTCCAGCAAATAAAAGCCCAGGACCAGACGGCTTCACAGCTGAATTCTACCAAAAATTTAGAGAAGAGCTAACACCTATCCTTCGCAAACCCTTCCAGAAAATTGGAGAGCAATGTAAACTTCCAAACTCATTCTGAGGCCACTGTCACCCTAATAGCAAACCCTGACAAAGATGCCACACAAAAAAGAAAACTACAGGCCAATATCACTGATGAACATAGATGCAAAAATCCTTAACAAAATTCTAGCAATCAGAATCCAACAACACATTAAAAAGATCACACACCATGACCAAAAGGGCTTTATATCAGGGATGCAAGAGTTCTTCAATATCTGCAAATCAGTCAATGTTATACACCACATTAAGAAACTGAAAAATGAAAACCATATGATTATCTCAATAGATGCAGAAAAAGTCTTTGAGAAAATTCAATATCCTTTTATGATAAAAAAAAAAACCCCTCAGAAATCAGGAATAGAAAGAACATACTTCAACATAATAAAAACTATATATGACAAACCCACAGCAAACATTATCCTCAGTGGTGAAAAATTGAAAACATTTCCCCTTAAGTCAGGAACAAGACAAGGGTGCTCACACTCACCACTACTATTCAACATAGTTTTGGAAGTTTTGGCCACAGCAATCAGAGCAGAAAGAAACTAAAAGGAGTCAAGATTGGAAAAGAAGAAGGAAGTAAAACTCTCACTGTTTGCAGATGACATGATCCTCTACCTAGAAAACCCTAAAGACTCCACCAGAAAATTACTAGAGCTAATCAATGAATATAGTAAAGTTGCAGGATATAAAATCAACACACAGAAATCCCTTGAATTCCTATACACTAACAATGAGAAAACAGAAAGTGAAATTAAGGAAATAATTCCATTCACCGTTGCAACGAAAGGAATATATCTACCTAAGGAAATCAAAGACCTATATATAGAACACTATAAAACACTGGTGAAAGAAATCAAAGAGGACACAAATAGATGGAGAAATATACTGTGTTCATGGATCAGAAGAATGAATATATTCAAAATGAGTATACTATGCAAAGAACAGAAATCCCTTGAATTCCTATACACTAACAATGAGAAAACAGAAAGTGAAATTAAGGAAATAATTCCATTCACCGTTGCAACGAAAGGAATATATCTACCTAAGGAAATCAAAGACCTATATATAGAACACTATAAAACACTGGTGAAAGAAATCAAAGAGGACACAAATAGATGGAGAAATATACTGTGTTCATGGATCAGAAGAATGAATATATTCAAAATGAGTATACTATGCAAAGCATTCTATAGATTCAATGCAGTCCCTATCAAGCTACCAATGGTAATTTTCACAGACCTAGAACAAATAATTTCACAATTTGTATGGAAATACAAAAAACCTCGAATAGCCAAAGCAATCTTGAGAAAGAAGAATGGAACTGGAGGAATCAACCTGCCTGACTTCAGGCTCTACTACAAAGCCACAGTCATCAAGACATGGTACTGGCACAGAGACAGAAATATAGATCAATGGAACAAAATAGGAAGGCCAGAGATAAATCCAAGCACCTATGGACATCTTATCTTCGACAAAGGAGGCAAGAATATACAATGGAGAAAAGACAATCTCTTTAACAAGTGGTTCTGGGAAAACTGGTCAACCACTTGTAAAAAAATGAAACTAGAACACTTTCTAACACCATGCACAAAAAATACTCAAAAAAGATTAAAGATCTAAACAGAAGGCCAGAAACTATGAAACTCCTAGAGGAGAACATAAGCAAGACACTCTCCGACATAAATCACAGCAGGATCTTCTATGACCTCCCAGAATATTGGAAATAAAAGCAAAAATAAACAAATGAGACCTAATTAAAATTAAAAGCTTTTGCACAACAAAGGAGACTATAAGCAAGGTGAAAAGACAGCCTTCAGAATGGGAGAAAATAATAGCAAACCAAGGAACTGTCACAGAATTAATCTCAAAAATATACAAGCAACTCCTGCAGTTCAATTCCAGAAAAATAAACGACCCAATCAAAAAATGAGCCAAAGACCCAGACATTTCTCCAAAGAAGACATACAGATGGCTAAGAAACATGAAAAGAAGCTCAACATCACTCATTATCAGAGAAATGCAAATCAAAACCACAATGAGGTACCATTTCATGCCAGTCAGAATGGCTGCGATCCACAAGTTTACAAGCAATAAATGCTGGAGAGGGTGTGGAGAAAAGGGAACCCTCTTACACTGTTGGTGGGAATGCAAACTACTGTAGCCACTATGCAGAAGAGTGTGGAGATTCCCTAAAAAACTGGAAATAGAACTGCCATATGACCCAGCCATCCCACTGCTGGGCCTTCACACTGGGGAGACCAGAATTGAAAGAGCCACGTGTACTCCAGTGTTCATCACAGCACTGTTTATAATAGCCAGGACACGGAAGCAACCGAGATGTCCATCAGCGGACGAATGGATAAGAAAGCCGTGGTACATATACACGATGGAATATTGCTCAGCCATTAAAAACAATACATTTGAATCAGTTCTAATGAGGTGGATGAAACTGGAGCCGATTATACAGAGTGAAGTAAGCCAGAAAGAAAAACACCAAAACAATATACTAACGCATATATATATGGAACTTAGAAAGATGGTAACGATAACCTTGTATGCAAGACAGCAAAAGAGACACAGATGTATAGAAGAGTCTTTTGGACTCTGTGGGAGAGGGTGAGGGTGGGATGGTTTGGGAGAATGGCATTGAAACATGTGTATTAGCATGTGTGAAACGAATCAGCAGTCCAGGTTCGATGCATGATACAGGGTGCTCGGGGCTGGTGCACTGGGATGACCCAGAGGAATGGGATGGGGAGGGAGGTGGCAGGGGGCATCAGGGTGGGGAACACATGTACACCGTGGTGGATTCATGTCAATGTATGACAAAACTAATATAATATTTTATAGTAATTAGCCAACAAAAAATAAACAAAGTGAAAAAAAAGAAATAGAGTTGAGTTTTGTATATTAAAGGTGGTGATGATTTCATGGGTGTGTACATAGCTTTTTACACTTCAAACATACCACAATAAAGTGATTTAAGAAACTAGAGATGAAAGCAAAATAAAGGTATGCCCAAATTTAAAAAGAAACAAAAACCCTCAGGGAATTTGTTGGTAGAACTGGCTTAGAAGAAAAACCAAAGGAAGTTCTTCAGGCTGCAATAAGTGAATTGAGATATTAAGCAGAATGCATGTGAAAAAGCAAAGAGCGCAGGTAATGGTAATTATATGAACAAAAATAATTTATTAATACATATTTCATTCCTTTCTTCCTGTATTTAAAAAGCAACTGTCTAAAACAGTATCACATAAATTATTGTTGTCAAAGTGGTAGTTGCTCAGTTGTGTCTGACTCTTGGTGACTCCGTTACTGTAGCTCGTCCATGGGATTCTTCAGGCAAGAATACTGGAGTGGTGAGCCATTCCCTTCTCCAGGGGCTCTTCGAAGGATTGAACCTGCATCTCCTGCATCGCAGGCAGATTCTTTACTGTCTGAGCCACCAGAGAAGCCCAATTATTGTTGGGCCAATAGCACATGGAATGTAATATATTTGCTGTAACAGCACAAAGGAGGTGGTTGGGAGCAAAGCTGTATTAGGTAAGGAAACAAGTCTGGATGGTGTCAAATCCACACGAACATATGCAAAGAATCAGAAATCATGACAAACAAGGTGAATATAACAGAAGCTATAAAGAGATACCTGATATCCTGCCTTATATCAGCTTTTCATCACATAACATTTTATATAATATAATAATGATGAGTGTATTCAGAGGAGGCAATGGCACCCCACTCCAGTACACTTGCCTGGAAAATCCCATGGATGGAGGAGCCTGGTGGGCTGCAGTCCATGGGGCTGCTAAGAGACGGACAGGACTGAGCGACTTCACTTTCACTTTTCACTCTCAGGCTTTGGAGAAGGAAATGGCAACCCACTCCAGTGTTCTTGCCTGGAGAATCCCAGGGACGGGGGAGCCTGGCGGCCTGCCGACTATGGGGTCACACAGAGTTGGACACGACTGAAGCGACTTAGCAGCAGCAGCAAGAGTGTATTAATGGGATTACCCTTTATAGATCTACTAGATGGCAATTTGAGGAAAAGAGAGAACCCAGAATAGAGAGCTATAGGAGTAATGTTTCTGTATCTCATTAGAATTTGTGTAAATTTCAAGTTGACTGTGATAAAGTCAGATGTTTACGGTGGCATACAGCTAAGGAAATAACTTTAAAGTAGTGGAAAAATCAGTAAAGAGTTTAAAATGCTGCATTAGATAATATCCATTGAATGCAAAAGAAAGCAGCAAATTGAGGTCCATAGAACAAAACAACATGAGACAGAAATATATATTGATAGATGTAACTCTGTTTCAACATTAAATGTGAATAGATAAAACAATCCAACCGGAAGGCAGACGTTGAGAGACCAGTTAAAAAAAAATATATATATATATCCAACTGTGTGTTGTCTAAAGAGGACACAGTTTAGATTAAGACACATAAATTACCATGTATGTGTATGTGTGTGTGTTCAGTCGCTCAGTCGTGTTCAACTCTCTGGGGCCCCATGGACTCCATGACCCCTCTTCGTGGACTTTTCCAAGCAAGAATACTGGAGCGGGTTGTTATTTCCTACTCCAAGGGATCTTCCAGACCGAGGAATCGAACCTTAGTCTCCTGCATTGGCAGGTGGGTTCTTTGCACTAGCGCCGCCACCTGGGAAGCCTTATATGACCCAGCAGTTCTACTGCTAGACAATTTTACCCAAGAGAAATGAAAACATTTCATGTCAAACACACAAACACCTGTACTCACATATTCCACACGTGTATTCCTAATAGCCAAACCCAGAAACAATCCCACAAAGGAACACTACACGGCAATTAAAAAAAAAGGAACTACTAATGCATGTAAGAGCAAGGATGCATTTCAATTGTGCAAATGAGAGAAACCAGACACAGCAGGCTACATATTATATGACTTCATGTCAATGAATTTCTGGAAATGGCACAACTGTTGGCACAGAAATGTATCTGTGGTTGCCAGGGTATAGGAGTGGAGGAAGGCGTCTGATGGCAAATAGCCCAAGGGAGCATTTTTGAACAATGAGATATTTTCTACATTGTTATTGTGGTGCCATTTACACCACGGTATACATTTGTCAAAAATCTACAAATGGCAATACGTTAAAGTGTTGGCTTTTATTGTATATAAATAATACCTCAATAGTTTTTTTAAAGGAAAAGGAAATTTCAAGTATTTAAGTATGGGTTATTGTATCCATGTAGACCATAAGCTCAAAAACGTAAAAATCGTATTTTGGAATTCTTCCCAGACCTGTCCAAATTCCAGGATTCCCCATGACACCTTTGTACTCTTATGACAGGACAGAGAAACTTGGTCTAAACCATGTTTACAATTCCCTCTCCTTCACCTCAAGTCCAAATTCTTGCTGAGTTCTTTCCTTTTACTTCATAAACGTCTAATGTGTCTACATTTTCCCATGTCCACCACATCTGCTCTAGTCCAGAGCCTCCCTCCATTTAATTGTCAACCCCCTTCTAACGGGTCTGTCATATCCACTAAGCGTGTCTGTTTCCCTCTTCCCGCCCTCTCCCTCCCTTACAGTTGCAAAACTGTCTATGACTTTGTAGATAAAGACTACTCTCCTATACAAGGACTTGAAGGCATGGTCTAGCCTCTGCCCACTTTGCTACCAGCATCGAAAAGGAGAGCTTCCTTTTCTTGTCTCTCTTATCAGGCTTCCTTCACACCCTCCAATTTCCTAAGCTTCTCCACTTAGATTGTCAACAATTTCTGAAGCCTCCTGGGTAGTAAACTCCTTCAAGCTAGGCTTCACTTCCAGATATACAACATAGGTTTCGAGAAGGCAAAACAACCAAAGATCAAGTTGCCAACATCCATTGGACCTTGGGGAAAGCAAGGAAATTCCAGAATAACATCTAATTCTGTGTCATTGCCTATGCTAAGACCTCTGACTGCGTGGCTCACAACAAACTACAGAAAATACTTAAACAGAAAGCAGTACCAGATGACTCGACCTGTCTCCTGAGAAACCAGGATGGGGGTCAAGAAGCAACCTTTAGAACCAGAGTTGGAACAAATGACTGTGTCATAATTGGGGAAGGAGTACGACAAGGCTGTATATTGTCATGCTGCTTATTTAACTTATATGCAGAGTACAGCCCACGAAATGCTGGAGTGGATGACTCGCAAGCTGGAATCAAGATTGCTGGGAGAAATATCGACAAGCTCAGATACACAGATGATACCACTCTAATGGCAGAAAGTGAAGAGCAACTAAAGGAACTTTTGATAAGGTTCAAAAGAGAGTGAAAAAACAGGCTTAAACTCAACTATTAAAACACCAAGGTCACGGCATCTGGTCCGATCACTTCATGGCAAATAGAAGGGGGTTAAGTGGAAGCAGTCCATCCTAAAGGAGATGAGGCCTGGGTGTTCATTGGAAGGGCTGATGTTGAAGCTGAAACTCCAATACTTTGGCCACCTGCGGCGAAGAGCTGACTCATTTGAAAAGACCCTGATGCTGGGAAAGATTGAGGGCAGAAGGAGGAGGGGGGACAACAGAGGATCAGACGGTTGGATGGCATCACCGACTCAATGGACATGAGTTTGGGTGAACTCTGGGAGTTGGTGATGGACAGGGAGGCCTGGCGTGCTGTGGATCATGGGGTCACAAAGAGTCAGTCACGACTGAGCAGCTGAACTGAGCTGAAGTGGAAGCAGGGACAGATTTCACCTACCTGGGCTCCAAAGTCACTGCAGATGGTGATCACAGCCATGAAATTAAAAGACGCTTGCTCCTTGGAAGGAAAGCTATGACAAACCTCGCTTGCATGCATTCTCAGGCACTTCAGTAGTCTCTGGCTCTTTTTGACGCCATGGACCAAGGCCCACCAGGCTCCTCTGTCCTGGGGATTCTCCAGATGAGAGTACTGGAGTGGGTAGCCATGCCCTCCTCCAGGGGATCTTCCTAACCCAGGGACTGAACACATATCTCCTAAGTGTGCTGCCTTACAGACAGATTCTTTACCGCTGAGACCCCGGGGAAGCTCATGACAAACCTAGACAACATATTAAAAAGCAGAGACATCACTGCTGACAAAGGTCTGTAGAGTCAAAACTACGGTTTTTCCAGTAGTGATGTATAGATGTGTGAGTTGGATCATTAAGAAGCCTGAGTGGCAAAGAATTGATGCTTTCGAATTGTGGTGCTAGAGATGAGCCTTGAGAATCCCTTGGACAGCAAGGAGAGCAAACCCGCCAATCCTAAAGGAAATGAACTCTGAATAATCACTGGAAGGACTGATGCTGAAGCTGCAATATTCTGGCCACCTGATGCGAAAAGCTGACTCACTGGAAAAGATCTTGATGCAAAAAGATCGAAGGCAGGAGGAGAAGAGGACTACAGAGGGTGAGATGATTAGCTAGCATCACTGACACAATGGACATTAATTTGATCAAACTCAGGGAGATAGTGTAGGACAGAGGAGCCTGACTTGCTGCAGGCCATCGAGTCGTAAATAGTCGGACATGACTGAGAGATGAACCACCACCACCACCACCTTACCTTTCAGCTTCTCTAAGGTGCAACCGCCCTACTCTCAGCAGGACTAAGGAGCTTTCTGTGTCTGTCAGTGGTAAAGGCTTAGACTTATGTCTTCACACACTCAGTGCCCCCTGCTTAGCGCTGATAGTTGGTCCTTCGAATGCTCATCACTCCCTCCCAGAGCTCAGACCAAGGAGCCTTCTCACAACAGTAATAGAGAACCCTACCCTGGTACAGAAATGGGAGCTGGAGCTGTTTACCCCCTCTCAATGTATTTTCTCCGTTTACATTCATTTGCACATTTCTTCCTGAGTCACAGAATCCAACTCTGCTCATCCCCACCTGGTTACTGTAACAAACTCCACCTGCATCTCTGTCAGGGTGGGTGCATGTACCCCTTACACTATGTATTTTCTTTCTTCTTTCCCTTCAGAATCTGTAGACTCCCAGACACCAGCCACAAAGGGGGGCAGTGATCAAGGGGACATTGTGACTCTCATCCACAGACTGGGTCAAAGCACAACTGTGTTATATATAACCTCTTTCACTCTTAGAATGAACCTTATCTTCTAGCTTTCCTCCTGCTTCTTGGCCACCCCACTCACTGCCCCCGCCCTCCTTCCCCTCACTTAGGTCCATTCTCCTTTGAACTTCTTTCCTGTGTTTGTGTCTGTCTGGTCCACCAATGAGATATTCCTGTCATCCACCTCACATCACTGGTCTTGTTATTTCAAGCATTGCAGATACATCCTGAAACATGCTAGTAATCAATGTGTGTGTACTAAATGAAGGAATATTTTTAATGACTGACAGGAAAAGCATCTTCTCCATGTAGGAGTCAATATATAGGTGTCATATTTGTAGCATCATACATAAAGCCTTGTGTCTTGTTCCAGACACTGTAGGGGTGTGGCTCTGTCTTCATGCCCTGGTGACCGTGCATGTCCCCACTTAGGCTACACAGACAAGGCTAGACTGAAGGCTGACTTGGATCTTGGCAGAGAACCTACTGATTGCTCTTGCAGCAAGGGGAGATAAGCAGCCTGATGAAGAGCTGCTATGAGGCCATTTCTCACCTGCCTCCTTATCCAGCTGGAGGTGGCACAAAGTTCTTACTCATCCACCTCTGGTTTCAGTTGAACATAGGATGGTCTCCCTAGCCCAGCTGGGAGTACAGCTCAGTGCCATAGGGCACAACTGTGGGCTCCTTCCTGGCAGAGACCCACCACTTTTAGTGTCTGTTACTGAGGCCTTCCAATTCAGTGTCAACCCGTGGGACTAGGGACAAGGCAACTGACACCAGGGTCATGCTGCTTCTGCACTGTCTGTAACTTAGAATCTGAGTCCATTCGGGTTCATTGCCTCCTTACTGGCCAAGCCCGTAGAAGGTGACAAGCCAAACTAACATCTGCAGTGGTCCACTGTGGCCCTGTAGCTCCTGCAGTGTTACTCGGGGACTGGCTGCCTGACTACGCGACAGAGTCTGGTGTTGAGTTGTGTGATGTTGCGTGACCAGAATATTGGCTTATTTTCTTTGTCATCACACGCAGCAAGGAGCACAGTTTTCACCACATACTATGACTTAGGGTAGCCTTGTCAGTCCTCATTAACAAACCAACCTTAGAATGAATCCCCTGTCTGATACCAGCTATTGAATCTGCTATTGAGTCAATATATTTATTTAGACAAAATATGTGTCTGAAGTCCAATTCATTTTAAAAGTTAACCTTATAGTCTACTTGAAATTCAAAATCTGTATCACTTGTGAGAGAATTGTAACTGTAAACGTAACTGTTTAAATGAAAAAATGGAGTAGAGTAAGCCAAATCCATTTGAAATGTAATGCCTACTTCACATGTTATCTTGTTTATTCTTCATAACAAATACTTAGTGCAAAATTGTAATTTCCATTTTAGAAATGGGGAAACAGATCCAAAGGATGTAAATACCTTTCTCGCTTTCACACAGTATGTGTCAGAGCCAGCATGGATAATCTAGTTATGTCACATGCTGCATTTAGTCGCTCAGTCGTGTCTGACTCTTTGCCACCCCACGGACTGTAGCCCATCAGGCACCTCTATCCACGGGGATTCTTCAGGCAAGAATACTGGAGTGGGTTGCCTTGGCCTCCTCCAGATCTTCCCAACCCAGGGATCGAACCCAGCTCTCCAGCACTGCAGGCGGATTCTTTACCATCTGAGCCACCAGGGAAGCCCAGTTATGTCATGTCACAGCCAATTAAGGAGACAGAGCAGATAAGACTGAAGTCATTTTGGCTCACGAAGTTCCCCGCGTTCCTTTCCCTTTTCTTCTAGCTAGGATCTAATCTTGTCAGGCAGCTCCATGACCTAGGGGCTTTTTCACATACTTTTTGGTAAGATGGGATACTCTAATTTAAGTCTCATGGTAGATTTGAACCTCCCATTTTCAGTCCTTTTGGACCTGGATTTTCATACCTCTGTAAGGGCACAACAGCTGCTATTTGTAATCCCCTGTTATTCGCTAAGCAGAGTGAATTCTGAATAGGTCCTTTGTTGCAGAAATATATTTTTCTGGTGCGTGAGGATGCAGATGGGGGCTCAGAGATGTAAGCGTTTTGTTATTATGTTAATAATAAGGATATAAAGGAGGAATCAGATAGCTGGAGGACTTCCCTGTAGCTCAAATGGTAAAGAATCTGCAGGAGACCAGGGTTCGATCCCTGGGCTGGGAAGATCCTCTGGAGAAGGGAATGGCAATCCACTCCAGTATTCTTGCCTGGAGAATTCCATGGACAGAGAAGCCTGGTGGGCTACAGTTCGTGGGGTCGCAAAGAGTCGGACACGACTGAGTGATTCTCACACACACACACACACACACACAGACAACTGGAGGGCTTCTGAGATCTGGTGACTATCAAGCCAATGGACGACGTCATGGAGAAGAAAAGATGTTTGTGGCTGCTCTCTCCCTGCACCCAAAAACACTTGGAAGGCAAGGCAGAAATGTATGAAAGATATGTTGTGCCATTTACCATGGCATTTGACAGCAGTGTTTTTGTTTTTTTTTTCCCTGACTCCCTACAACCTTTAACAATGGCTCTGGCATCCCATTTCTCTATAGGACAATAGAAATATATGAAGTTTTTAAAAACGTTTCTCTGTCAAAGATTTCATCAGGGACGCCATATGAGATTTGGGTAGCACATTTTGTAAACCCATTTATTCAAGAGAAGACCAAAGGCTTTTATAAACTTTTTATGTGTGAGTATATATATGTATATGCATTAACATGTAGATTACACCTAAAGAATATGTTATGACCAAATTTTTTTAACCCTCGAACTGCAAAAGAGATTTAAATGTATCAGTTCAGTTCAGTTCAGTTCAGTCGCTCAGTCGTGTCTGACTCTTTGCGACCCCATGAATCTCAGCACGCCAGGCCTCCCTGTCCATCAGCAACTCCCAGAGTTACACAGATTCACGTCCATCGAGTCAGCGATGCCATCCAGCCATCTCATCCTCTGTCATCCGATTCTCCTCCTGCCCACAATCCCCCCCAGCATCAGAGTCTTTTCCAATGAGTCAGCTCCTCGCATGAGGTGGCCAAAGTACTGGAGTTTCAGCTTCAGCATCAGTCCTTCCAAAGAAAACCCAGGGCTGATCTCCTTCAGAATGGACCGGCTGGATGTCCTTGTACTCCAAGGGACTCTCAACAGTCTTCTCCAACACCACAGTTCAAAAGCATCAATTCTTCGGCGCTCAGCCTTCTTCACAGTCCAACTCTCACATCCATACATGACTACTGGAAAAACCATAGCCTTGACTAGATGGACCTTAGTCGGCAAAGTAATGTCTCTGCTTTGGAATATGCTATCTAGGTTGGTCATAACTTTTCTTCCAATGACTAAGTGTCTTTTAATTTCATGGCTGCAGTCACCATCTGCAGTGATTTTGGAGCTCCAAAAAAAGTCTGACACTGTTTCAACTGTTTCCTCATCTATTTCCCATGAAGTGATGGGACTGGATGCCATAATCTTAGTTTTCTGAATGTTGAGCTTTAATCCATCTTTTTCATTCTCTGCTTTCATTTTCATCAAGAGGCTTTTTAGTTCCTCTCACTTTCTGCCATAAGGGTGGTGTCATCTGCATATCTGAGGTTATTGATATTTTCCCCAGCAATCTTGATTCCAGCTTGTGTTTCTTCCAGCCCAGCATTGCTCATGATGTACTTTGCATATAAGTTAAATAAGCAGGGTGACAATATACAGCCTTGACGTACTCCTTTTCCTATTTGGAACCAGTCTGTTGTTCCATGTCCAGTTCTAACTGTTGCTTCCTGACCTGCATACAGATTTCTCAAGAGGCAGGTCAGATGGTCTGGTATTCCCATCTCTCTCAGAATCTTCCACGGTTTATTGTGATCCACGCGGTCAAAGGCTTTGGCATAGTCAATAAAGCAGAAATAGATGCTTTTCTGGAACTCTCTTGCCTTTTCGATGATCCAGCGGATGTTGGCAATTTGATCTCTGGTTCCTCTGCCTTTTCTAAAACCTGCTTGACCATCAGGAAGTTCAAGGTTCAAGTATTGCTGAAGCCTGGCTTGGAGAATTTTGAGCATTACATTACTAGCATGTGAGATGAGTGCAATTGTGCGGTAGTTAGAGCATTCTTTGGCATTGCCTTTCTTTGAGATTGGAATGAAAACTGACCTTTTCCAGTCTGTGGCCACTGCTGTTTTCCAAAGTTACTGATATATTGAGCGCAGCACTTTCACAGCATCATCTTTCAGGATTTGCAATAGCTCAACTGGAATTCCATCTCCTCCACTAGATTTGTTCGTAGTGATGCTTTCTAAGGCCCACTTGGCTTCACATTCCAGGATGTCTGGCTCTAGATGAGTGATCCTACCATCGTGATTATCTGGGTCATGAAGATCTTTTTTGTACAGTTTTTCTGTGTATTCATGCCACCTCTTCTTAATACCTTCTGCTTCTGTTAGGTCCATCCCATTTCTGTCCTTTAGTGAGCCCATCTTTGCATGAAACATTCCCTTGGTATCTCTAATTTTCCTGAAGAGATCTCTAGTCTTTCCCATTCTGTTCTTTTCCTCTATTTCTTTGCATTGATCGCTGAGGAAGGCTTTCTCATCTCTTCTTGCTATTCTTTGGAACTCTTCATTCAGATGCTTATGTCTTTCCTTTTCTCCTTTGCTTTTCGCCTCTCTTCTTTTCACAGCTATTTGTAAGGCCTCCCCAAACAGCCATTTTGCTTGTTTGCATTTCTTTTCCATGGGGATGGTCTTGATCCCTGTCTCCTGTATAATGTCATGAACCTCATTCCATAGTTCACCAGGCACTCTATCTATCAGATCTAGGCCCTTAAATCTATTTCTCACTTCCACTGTATAGTCATAAGGGATTTGATTTAGGTCATATCGGAATGGTCAAGCGGTTGTCCCTACTTTCTTCAACTGAAGTCTGTATTTGGGAATAAGGAGTTTATGATCTGAGCCACAGTCAACTCCTGGTCTTGTTTTTGTTGACTGTATAGAGCTTCTCCATCTTTGGCTGCAAAGAATATAATCAAAACACTGGACTGGAAGAAACACAAGGTGGAATCAAGATTGCCAGGATAAATATCAATAACCTCATATATGCAGATGACACCACCCTTATGGCAGAAAGTGAAGAGGAACTGAAAAGCCTCTTGATGAAAGTGAAAGAGGAAAGCGAAAAAGTTGGCTTAAAGCTCAACATTCAGAAAACGAAGATCATGGCATCCGGTCCCATCACTTTATGGGAAATAGATGGGGAAACAGTGGAAACAGTGTCAGACTTTATTTTTGGGGGGCTCAAAATCACTGCAGATGGTGACTGCAGCTATGAAATTAAAAGATGCTTACTCCTTGGAAGAAAAGTTATGACCAACCTAGACAGCATATTCAAAAGCAGAGGCATTACTTTGCCGACTAGGGTCCGTCTAGTCAAGGCTATGGTTTTTCCAGTGGTCATGTATGGATGTGAGAGTTGGACTGTGAAGAAGGCTGAGTGCCTAAGAATTAATGCTTTTGAACTGTGGTGTTGGAGAAGACTCTTGAGAGTCCCTTGGACTGTAAGGAGATCCAACCAGTCCATTCTGAAGGAGATCAGCCCTGTGATTTCTTTGGAAGGAATGATGCTAAACCTGAAACTCCAGTACTTTGGCCACCTCATGTGAAGTGTTGACTCATCAGAAAAGACTCTGATGCTGGGAAGGATTAGGGGCAGGAGGAGAAGGGGATGACAGAGGATGAGATGGCTGGATGGCATCACGGACTCAATTAACTTTAGTCTCAGTGAATCCCGGGAGATGGTGATGGACAGGGAGGCCTGGTGTGCTGCGATTCACGGGGTCGCAAAGAATTGGACATGACTGAGCAACTGAACTGAACTGAACTGAACACTGCCGGAGACCCGGGATCAATCCTTGGGTCAGGAAGATCTCCTGGAGAAGGAAATGGCAACCCACTCCAGTATTCTTGCCTGGAATATCCCATGGACGGAGGAGCCTGATAGTCTACAGTCCATGGGTTGCAAAGAGTCGGACACGACTGAGCGACTTCATTTCACTTCACTTCAAACCATTATTATTCCTTATAGCTCACTGTCTGAACAAAGATGAATTATCTTCTCTAGAGACACTGCCTGGTACAGTTCCATAAACACATAGCTAGAGAAGAATTGAAAAAGTACTTTAAAACTAATTTTTGCAAGTAAAATTATGGTGTCTAAGGAAACAATGCCCATTTCTCTTCACACTTAAAAAGTACTATTAGCTCAATTTCAGTTTGCCTAAATATCTATTAGATGTCTTTAACTGATCCTATGGAGATTTAATTTTAACTCAAATTATATACAAGATTTGAAACTCATCATCATTAATCAAACATTTATTAACTACCTATCATGTGCCTGGCACACAGGTGATGGGAAAGCAAATTGAAGAAGACATTGCTGCTTTCTAGGAGCTCAAACTAGTGAAGGATACAATTATATAATAAAGGAAATACAACTTATAATATCTCCAGTCTAAAATCAGTAGTATAAAATCTGATTTTAGAAAGATGAGGAGGAATAAATCAGGCTAGGAAGAACGTTAGTTAAGGAGGAAAGTCCTTTCCTGGTAGAGAACAGCATGAGCAAAGTCAAGGAAGAGAAAAGCATCTTGGATCCTGCAGAGACAGACATCACTTCAAGGCATGTGAAATTTAAAGTGCCAGGCAGAAAACGCATTGATGGACTCATAAATGAAAACACCCTGAGGCCAAAGAGAGGAATGATAGCCAGGTGACACTTGGAGAGATAAGCAAACTTGAGATCATGAAAGACTGACAGGCCAATGTAAGAATGTGGCCTTTAGAAATCTAACCTAATGACAGAAGTTTACTGGTTTCTTGGTGTGGGGGGGTAAGGCTGACTACAAAGGTATATATAAGAGCTTTTTAGAGTGATGGGAAAGTTTTATGTCTTGACATGGTGGTGGTAAATAAGTGTAAGCAACTATCAGTACTCACTGAATTGTATACTAAAATGGGTATATTTTATTGTATGTTAATTAAATCTCTGTAGGGTTAATTAAATACAGCCTTAAAACCTTGGAATTAATACTAAAAATAATACCTTTATCATATACACAAGGGTAAAAAGATTGCTTACCTCTCTATTAGGTGGAACCATACAGAATTGCTGATATTCAATAGTTCTTGATCCACAAACACTGCAAAACTGAACCAAATTTATATGGCTCAATCTCATAAATACCTAGAAGCTGGATGGCAAAATACTTAAAGGGCTAGGATTCCAGATACTCACAGGATAATAACCACTATCTAAATACCAATCTCCATATGCAAGTTCCAAAAAATATACAAATCATTAGAATAAGAGCACACACAGCTCATACCTATGGCATAACTAGGAAACAGGAATAGTACCTAATTATACATGTAAAGTGCTAGAGATGAGCCTTGAGAATCCCTTGGACAGCAAGGAGAGCAAACCCGCCAATCCTAAAGGAAATGAACTCTGAATAATCACTGGAAGGACTGATGCTGAAGCTGCAATATTCTGGCCACCTGATGCGAAAAGCTGACTCACTGGAAAAGATCTTGATGCAAAAAGATCGAAGGCAGGAGGAGAAGAGGACTACAGAGGGTGAGATGATTAGCTAGCATCACTGACACAATGGACATTAATTTGATCAAACTCAGGGAGATAGTGTAGGACAGAGGAGCCTGACTTGCTGCAGGCCATCGAGTCGTAAATAGTCGGACATGACTGAGAGATGAACCACCACCACCACCACCTTACCTTTCAGCTTCTCTAAGGTGCAACCGCCCTACTCTCAGCAGGACTAAGGAGCTTTCTGTGTCTGTCAGTGGTAAAGGCTTAGACTTATGTCTTCACACACTCAGTGCCCCCTGCTTAGCGCTGATAGTTGGTCCTTCGAATGCTCATCACTCCCTCCCAGAGCTCAGACCAAGGAGCCTTCTCACAACAGTAATAGAGAACCCTACCCTGGTACAGAAATGGGAGCTGGAGCTGTTTACCCCCTCTCAATGTATTTTCTCCGTTTACATTCATTTGCACATTTCTTCCTGAGTCACAGAATCCAACTCTGCTCATCCCCACCTGGTTACTGTAACAAACTCCACCTGCATCTCTGTCAGGGTGGGTGCATGTACCCCTTACACTATGTATTTTCTTTCTTCTTTCCCTTCAGAATCTGTAGACTCCCAGACACCAGCCACAAAGGGGGGCAGTGATCAAGGGGACATTGTGACTCTCATCCACAGACTGGGTCAAAGCACAACTGTGTTATATATAACCTCTTTCACTCTTAGAATGAACCTTATCTTCTAGCTTTCCTCCTGCTTCTTGGCCACCCCACTCACTGCCCCCGCCCTCCTTCCCCTCACTTAGGTCCATTCTCCTTTGAACTTCTTTCCTGTGTTTGTGTCTGTCTGGTCCACCAATGAGATATTCCTGTCATCCACCTCACATCACTGGTCTTGTTATTTCAAGCATTGCAGATACATCCTGAAACATGCTAGTAATCAATGTGTGTGTACTAAATGAAGGAATATTTTTAATGACTGACAGGAAAAGCATCTTCTCCATGTAGGAGTCAATATATAGGTGTCATATTTGTAGCATCATACATAAAGCCTTGTGTCTTGTTCCAGACACTGTAGGGGTGTGGCTCTGTCTTCATGCCCTGGTGACCGTGCATGTCCCCACTTAGGCTACACAGACAAGGCTAGACTGAAGGCTGACTTGGATCTTGGCAGAGAACCTACTGATTGCTCTTGCAGCAAGGGGAGATAAGCAGCCTGATGAAGAGCTGCTATGAGGCCATTTCTCACCTGCCTCCTTATCCAGCTGGAGGTGGCACAAAGTTCTTACTCATCCACCTCTGGTTTCAGTTGAACATAGGATGGTCTCCCTAGCCCAGCTGGGAGTACAGCTCAGTGCCATAGGGCACAACTGTGGGCTCCTTCCTGGCAGAGACCCACCACTTTTAGTGTCTGTTACTGAGGCCTTCCAATTCAGTGTCAACCCGTGGGACTAGGGACAAGGCAACTGACACCAGGGTCATGCTGCTTCTGCACTGTCTGTAACTTAGAATCTGAGTCCATTCGGGTTCATTGCCTCCTTACTGGCCAAGCCCGTAGAAGGTGACAAGCCAAACTAACATCTGCAGTGGTCCACTGTGGCCCTGTAGCTCCTGCAGTGTTACTCGGGGACTGGCTGCCTGACTACGCGACAGAGTCTGGTGTTGAGTTGTGTGATGTTGCGTGACCAGAATATTGGCTTATTTTCTTTGTCATCACACGCAGCAAGGAGCACAGTTTTCACCACATACTATGACTTAGGGTAGCCTTGTCAGTCCTCATTAACAAACCAACCTTAGAATGAATCCCCTGTCTGATACCAGCTATTGAATCTGCTATTGAGTCAATATATTTATTTAGACAAAATATGTGTCTGAAGTCCAATTCATTTTAAAAGTTAACCTTATAGTCTACTTGAAATTCAAAATCTGTATCACTTGTGAGAGAATTGTAACTGTAAACGTAACTGTTTAAATGAAAAAATGGAGTAGAGTAAGCCAAATCCATTTGAAATGTAATGCCTACTTCACATGTTATCTTGTTTATTCTTCATAACAAATACTTAGTGCAAAATTGTAATTTCCATTTTAGAAATGGGGAAACAGATCCAAAGGATGTAAATACCTTTCTCGCTTTCACACAGTATGTGTCAGAGCCAGCATGGATAATCTAGTTATGTCACATGCTGCATTTAGTCGCTCAGTCGTGTCTGACTCTTTGCCACCCCACGGACTGTAGCCCATCAGGCACCTCTATCCACGGGGATTCTTCAGGCAAGAATACTGGAGTGGGTTGCCTTGGCCTCCTCCAGATCTTCCCATCACTGGTCTTGTTATTTCAAGCATTGCAGATACATCCTGAAACATGCTAGTAATCAATGTGTGTGTACTAAATGAAGGAATATTTTTAATGACTGACAGGAAAAGCATCTTCTCCATGTAGGAGTCAATATATAGGTGTCATATTTGTAGCATCATACATAAAGCCTTGTGTCTTGTTCCAGACACTGTAGGGGTGTGGCTCTGTCTTCATGCCCTGGTGACCGTGCATGTCCCCACTTAGGCTACACAGACAAGGCTAGACTGAAGGCTGACTTGGATCTTGGCAGAGAACCTACTGATTGCTCTTGCAGCAAGGGGAGATAAGCAGCCTGATGAAGAGCTGCTATGAGGCCATTTCTCACCTGCCTCCTTATCCAGCTGGAGGTGGCACAAAGTTCTTACTCATCCACCTCTGGTTTCAGTTGAACATAGGATGGTCTCCCTAGCCCAGCTGGGAGTACAGCTCAGTGCCATAGGGCACAACTGTGGGCTCCTTCCTGGCAGAGACCCACCACTTTTAGTGTCTGTTACTGAGGCCTTCCAATTCAGTGTCAACCCGTGGGACTAGGGACAAGGCAACTGACACCAGGGTCATGCTGCTTCTGCACTGTCTGTAACTTAGAATCTGAGTCCATTCGGGTTCATTGCCTCCTTACTGGCCAAGCCCGTAGAAGGTGACAAGCCAAACTAACATCTGCAGTGGTCCACTGTGGCCCTGTAGCTCCTGCAGTGTTACTCGGGGACTGGCTGCCTGACTACGCGACAGAGTCTGGTGTTGAGTTGTGTGATGTTGCGTGACCAGAATATTGGCTTATTTTCTTTGTCATCACACGCAGCAAGGAGCACAGTTTTCACCACATACTATGACTTAGGGTAGCCTTGTCAGTCCTCATTAACAAACCAACCTTAGAATGAATCCCCTGTCTGATACCAGCTATTGAATCTGCTATTGAGTCAATATATTTATTTAGACAAAATATGTGTCTGAAGTCCAATTCATTTTAAAAGTTAACCTTATAGTCTACTTGAAATTCAAAATCTGTATCACTTGTGAGAGAATTGTAACTGTAAACGTAACTGTTTAAATGAAAAAATGGAGTAGAGTAAGCCAAATCCATTTGAAATGTAATGCCTACTTCACATGTTATCTTGTTTATTCTTCATAACAAATACTTAGTGCAAAATTGTAATTTCCATTTTAGAAATGGGGAAACAGATCCAAAGGATGTAAATACCTTTCTCGCTTTCACACAGTATGTGTCAGAGCCAGCATGGATAATCTAGTTATGTCACATGCTGCATTTAGTCGCTCAGTCGTGTCTGACTCTTTGCCACCCCACGGACTGTAGCCCATCAGGCACCTCTATCCACGGGGATTCTTCAGGCAAGAATACTGGAGTGGGTTGCCTTGGCCTCCTCCAGATCTTCCCATCACTGGTCTTGTTATTTCAAGCATTGCAGATACATCCTGAAACATGCTAGTAATCAATGTGTGTGTACTAAATGAAGGAATATTTTTAATGACTGACAGGAAAAGCATCTTCTCCATGTAGGAGTCAATATATAGGTGTCATATTTGTAGCATCATACATAAAGCCTTGTGTCTTGTTCCAGACACTGTAGGGGTGTGGCTCTGTCTTCATGCCCTGGTGACCGTGCATGTCCCCACTTAGGCTACACAGACAAGGCTAGACTGAAGGCTGACTTGGATCTTGGCAGAGAACCTACTGATTGCTCTTGCAGCAAGGGGAGATAAGCAGCCTGATGAAGAGCTGCTATGAGGCCATTTCTCACCTGCCTCCTTATCCAGCTGGAGGTGGCACAAAGTTCTTACTCATCCACCTCTGGTTTCAGTTGAACATAGGATGGTCTCCCTAGCCCAGCTGGGAGTACAGCTCAGTGCCATAGGGCACAACTGTGGGCTCCTTCCTGGCAGAGACCCACCACTTTTAGTGTCTGTTACTGAGGCCTTCCAATTCAGTGTCAACCCGTGGGACTAGGGACAAGGCAACTGACACCAGGGTCATGCTGCTTCTGCACTGTCTGTAACTTAGAATCTGAGTCCATTCGGGTTCATTGCCTCCTTACTGGCCAAGCCCGTAGAAGGTGACAAGCCAAACTAACATCTGCAGTGGTCCACTGTGGCCCTGTAGCTCCTGCAGTGTTACTCGGGGACTGGCTGCCTGACTACGCGACAGAGTCTGGTGTTGAGTTGTGTGATGTTGCGTGACCAGAATATTGGCTTATTTTCTTTGTCATCACACGCAGCAAGGAGCACAGTTTTCACCACATACTATGACTTAGGGTAGCCTTGTCAGTCCTCATTAACAAACCAACCTTAGAATGAATCCCCTGTCTGATACCAGCTATTGAATCTGCTATTGAGTCAATATATTTATTTAGACAAAATATGTGTCTGAAGTCCAATTCATTTTAAAAGTTAACCTTATAGTCTACTTGAAATTCAAAATCTGTATCACTTGTGAGAGAATTGTAACTGTAAACGTAACTGTTTAAATGAAAAAATGGAGTAGAGTAAGCCAAATCCATTTGAAATGTAATGCCTACTTCACATGTTATCTTGTTTATTCTTCATAACAAATACTTAGTGCAAAATTGTAATTTCCATTTTAGAAATGGGGAAACAGATCCAAAGGATGTAAATACCTTTCTCGCTTTCACACAGTATGTGTCAGAGCCAGCATGGATAATCTAGTTATGTCACATGCTGCATTTAGTCGCTCAGTCGTGTCTGACTCTTTGCCACCCCACGGACTGTAGCCCATCAGGCACCTCTATCCACGGGGATTCTTCAGGCAAGAATACTGGAGTGGGTTGCCTTGGCATCCTCCAGATCTTCCCAACCCAGGGATCGAACCCAGCTCTCCAGCACTGCAGGCGGATTCTTTACCGTCTGAGCCACCAGGGAAGCCCAGTTATGTCATGTCACAGCCAATTAAGGAGACAGAGCAGATAAGACTGAAGTCATTTTGGCTCACGAAGTTCCCCGCGTTCCTTTCCCTTTTCTTCTAGCTAGGATCTAATCTTGTCAGGCAGCTCCATGACCTAGGGGCTTTTTCACATACTTTTTGGTAAGATGGGATACTCTAATTTAAGTCTCATGGTAGATTTGAACCTCCCATTTTCAGTCCTTTTGGACCTGGATTTTCATACCTCTGTAAGGGCACAACAGCTGCTATTTGTAATCCCCTGTTATTCGCTAAGCAGAGTGAATTCTGAATAGGTTCTTTGTTGCAGAAATATATTTTTCTGGTGCGTGAGGATGCAGATGGGGGCTCAGAGATGTAAGCGTTTTGTTATTATGTTAATAATAAGGATATAAAGGAGGAATCAGATAGCTGGAGGACTTCCCTGTAGCTCAAATGGTAAAGAATCTGCAGGAGACCAGGGTTCGATCCCTGGGCTGGGAAGATCCTCTGGAGAAGGGAATGGCAATCCACTCCAGTATTCTTGCCTGGAGAATTCCATGGACAGAGAAGCCTGGTGGGCTACAGTTCGTGGGGTCGCAAAGAGTCGGACACGACTGAGTGATTCACACACACACACACACACACACAGACAACTGGAGGGCTTCTGAGATCTGGTGACTATCAAGCCAATGGACGACGTCATGGAGAAGAAAAGATGTTTGTGGCTGCTCTCTCCCTGCACCCAAAAACACTTGGAAGGCAAGGCAGAAATGTATGAAAGATATGTTGTGCCATTTACCATGGCATTTGACAGCAGTGTTTTTTTTTTTTTTTTTTTTCCCTGACTCCCTACAACCTTTAACAATGGCTCTGGCATCCCATTTCTCTATAGGACAATAGAAATATATGAAGTTTTTAAAAACGTTTCTCTGTCAAAGATTTCATCAGGGACGCCATATGAGATTTGGGTAGCACATTTTGTAAACCCATTTATTCAAGAGAAGACCAAAGGCTTTTATAAACTTTTTATGTGTGAGTATATATATGTATATGCATTAACATGTAGATTACACCTAAAGAATATGTTATGACCAAATTTTTTTAACCCTCGAACTGCAAAAGAGATTTAAATGTATCAGTTCAGTTCAGTTCAGTTCAGTCGCTCAGTCGTGTCTGACTCTTTGCGACCCCATGAATCTCAGCACGCCAGGCCTCCCTGTCCATCAGCAACTCCCAGAGTTACACAGATTCACGTCCATCGAGTCAGCGATGCCATCCAGCCATCTCATCCTCTGTCATCCGATTCTCCTCCTGCCCACAATCCCCCCCAGCATCAGAGTCTTTTCCAATGAGTCAGCTCCTCGCATGAGGTGGCCAAAGTACTGGAGTTTCAGCTTCAGCATCAGTCCTTCCAAAGAAAACCCAGGGCTGATCTCCTTCAGAATGGACCGGCTGGATGTCCTTGTACTCCAAGGGACTCTCAACAGTCTTCTCCAACACCACAGTTCAAAAGCATCAATTCTTCGGCGCTCAGCCTTCTTCACAGTCCAACTCTCACATCCATACATGACTACTGGAAAAACCATAGCCTTGACTAGATGGACCTTAGTCGGCAAAGTAATGTCTCTGCTTTGGAATATGCTATCTAGGTTGGTCATAACTTTTCTTCCAATGACTAAGTGTCTTTTAATTTCATGGCTGCAGTCACCATCTGCAGTGATTTTGGAGCTCCAAAAAAAGTCTGACACTGTTTCAACTGTTTCCTCATCTATTTCCCATGAAGTGATGGGACTGGATGCCATAATCTTAGTTTTCTGAATGTTGAGCTTTAATCCATCTTTTTCATTCTCTGCTTTCATTTTCATCAAGAGGCTTTTTAGTTCCTCTCACTTTCTGCCATAAGGGTGGTGTCATCTGCATATCTGAGGTTATTGATATTTTCCCCAGCAATCTTGATTCCAGCTTGTGTTTCTTCCAGCCCAGCATTGCTCATGATGTACTTTGCATATAAGTTAAATAAGCAGGGTGACAATATACAGCCTTGACGTACTCCTTTTCCTATTTGGAACCAGTCTGTTGTTCCATGTCCAGTTCTAACTGTTGCTTCCTGACCTGCATACAGATTTCTCAAGAGGCAGGTCAGATGGTCTGGTATTCCCATCTCTCTCAGAATCTTCCACGGTTTATTGTGATCCACGCGGTCAAAGGCTTTGGCATAGTCAATAAAGCAGAAATAGATGCTTTTCTGGAACTCTCTTGCCTTTTCGATGATCCAGCGGATGTTGGCAATTTGATCTCTGGTTCCTCTGCCTTTTCTAAAACCTGCTTGACCATCAGGAAGTTCAAGGTTCAAGTATTGCTGAAGCCTGGCTTGGAGAATTTTGAGCATTACATTACTAGCATGTGAGATGAGTGCAATTGTGCGGTAGTTAGAGCATTCTTTGGCATTGCCTTTCTTTGAGATTGGAATGAAAACTGACCTTTTCCAGTCTGTGGCCACTGCTGTTTTCCAAAGTTACTGATATATTGAGCGCAGCACTTTCACAGCATCATCTTTCAGGATTTGCAATAGCTCAACTGGAATTCCATCTCCTCCACTAGATTTGTTCGTAGTGATGCTTTCTAAGGCCCACTTGGCTTCACATTCCAGGATGTCTGGCTCTAGATGAGTGATCCTACCATCGTGATTATCTGGGTCATGAAGATCTTTTTTGTACAGTTTTTCTGTGTATTCATGCCACCTCTTCTTAATACCTTCTGCTTCTGTTAGGTCCATCCCATTTCTGTCCTTTAGTGAGCCCATCTTTGCATGAAACATTCCCTTGGTATCTCTAATTTTCCTGAAGAGATCTCTAGTCTTTCCCATTCTGTTCTTTTCCTCTATTTCTTTGCATTGATCGCTGAGGAAGGCTTTCTCATCTCTTCTTGCTATTCTTTGGAACTCTTCATTCAGATGCTTATGTCTTTCCTTTTCTCCTTTGCTTTTCGCCTCTCTTCTTTTCACAGCTATTTGTAAGGCCTCCCCAAACAGCCATTTTGCTTGTTTGCATTTCTTTTCCATGGGGATGGTCTTGATCCCTGTCTCCTGTATAATGTCATGAACCTCATTCCATAGTTCACCAGGCACTCTATCTATCAGATCTAGGCCCTTAAATCTATTTCTCACTTCCACTGTATAGTCATAAGGGATTTGATTTAGGTCATATCGGAATGGTCAAGCGGTTGTCCCTACTTTCTTCAACTGAAGTCTGTATTTGGGAATAAGGAGTTTATGATCTGAGCCACAGTCAACTCCTGGTCTTGTTTTTGTTGACTGTATAGAGCTTCTCCATCTTTGGCTGCAAAGAATATAATCAACAATCTGATTTTGGTGTTGACCATCTGGTGATGTCCATGTGTAAAGTCTTCTCTTGTGTTGTTGGAAGTAGATGTTTGCTATGACCAGTGCATTTTCTTGGTAAAACTCTATTAGTCTTTGTCTTGATTCATTCCGCATTCCAAGGCCAAATTTGCCTGTTACTACAGGTGTTTCTTGACTTCCTACTTTTGCATTCCAGTCCCCTATAATGAAAAGCACATCTTTTTTGGGTGTTCGTTCTAAAAGGTCTTATAGGTCTTCATAGAACCGTTCATCTTCAGCTTCTTCAGAGTTACTGGTTGGGGCCGAGACTTGGATTACTGTGATACTGAATGGTTTGTCTTGGAGACAAACAGAGATTATTCTGTTGCTTTTGAGACTGCATCCAAGTACTGCATTTCAGACTCTTTTGTTGACCATGATGGCTACTCCATTTCTTCTGAGGGATTCCTGTCCGCAGTAGTAGATATAATGGTCATCTGAGTTAAATTCACCCATTCCAGTCCATTTGAGTTCGCTGATTCCTAGAATGTTGACGTTCACTCTTGCCCACTCTTGTTTGACCGCTTCCAATTTGCCCTGATTCGTGGACTTGACATTCCAGGTTCCCGTGCAATATTGCTCTTTGCAGCACTGGACTCCACTTCCATCACCTGTCACATCCACAACTGGGTGTTTTTTCTTTGACTCTGTCTCTTCAATCTTTCTGGAGTTATTTCTCAACTGATCTCCAGTAGCACATTGGGCACCTACTGACCTGGGGAGTTCCTCTTTCAGTATCCTATCATTTTGCCTTTTCATACTGTTCATGTGGGTCTCAAGGCAAGCATACTGAAGTGGTTTGCCATTCCCTTCTCCAGTGGACCACATTCTGTCAGACCTCTCCACCATGACCTGCCCGTCATGGGTTGCCCCGTGGGTATGGCTTAGTTTCACTGAGTTAGACGAGGCTGTGGTCCTAGTGTGATTAGACTGACTAGTCTTCTGTGAGTATAGTTTCAGTGTGTCTGCCCTCTGATGCCTTCTTGTAACACCTACCATCTTTTTTGGGTTTCTCTTACCTTGGGCATGGGGTATCTCTTCACAGCTGCTCCAGCAAAGTGCAGCCGCTGCTCCTTACCTTGGATGAGGGCTATCGCCTCACTGCCACCCTTCCTGACCTTCAATGTGGGATAGCTCCTCTAGGCCCTCCTGCGCCTGCGCAGCCACCACTACTTGGACGTGGGGTTGCTCCTCCCGGCCACCGCCCCTGGGCTTGGGTGTGGGGTTGCTCCTCCCGGCCAGCACCCCTGACCTCGGACGCGGGGTAGTTCCTCTCGGCCATTCCTGCGCTGTCGCAGCCTGGCACTCTCGGCCGCTGCCCCTGATCTCAGACGTGGGGTAACTCCTCTTGGCTGCCCCCCTTCGGCCATGGGATCCTCCCAGCTTCTGCCCCGACCTCAGACATGGGGTAGCGCTTAGTGCGCTGATCAAGGTTACCAATTCAGTTCATCACATTAATAGCAAAATGGAGGGAAAATGATTCTATGATCATCACAATCGATGCAGTATAAATGTCTGGTGAAAATTAATCTATATTCAAGACAACAAACTAGGAATAGAATGGAACTTACTCTGATGAAGTATATCTACAAAAAAGCAACTTAAACAGGTTGAAAGGGAGAAGATTTTTCATTTCCTATTGGGAAAAATGCCGATTATCACTTGCTTTAGTCAAGACTATTCTGGCCAGGTTTGTTCAATGCTCCAAAATGAGGAAAGGTTTAAGGTTTAAGCCAGTAGAAATTGTTGATATCCAAATCTAATAGTATATTTTGAAGATCAAAAATAATCTAGATCTAAATTTGTGGAATTAATATGCATATTTAGAGGAACTGTTGGATAGAAAATCTATATACAGACATTCTATCTCTACATACATCCTCAACTAGACAATAAAAATCACAAACCATCAATTTTCAATAACATTAAATACCCGGGGATAAATTTAACAAAAAATGTGCAAGTAGAAAAAGAACCTTTATTGAGAGAACTTTAATAGTCAAATACACAACATAAGAACAGCATAGATGGTTTCAGTTTATCTTCAAGCAAATGGTTCCCCTTCACCTATAATATAAACATTAAAAAAGTTACTTAGCAGAACTTTATTTTGATGACAGGAGAGGTAAACAAAGTTCACTGCAGTTGTAGTTTTATAAAATGGACTAAAACAAGAACACTAAGGGCAACCCTTTGGCTTACCTTCAGTTAATCCTCTCTAGAGATTTTAGAGACTGTTCAAGCATATTACCAGTATTTTTAAAAACACACTACTCTTCCCAGTTATACAAGAAAACAAGGACACTGAGTTCGGAACAAATGAAATCAATGGAACCTATGAGAAGGTAGTTTTCAGTAGAAGGCAAAACTGTGTACACATTCAGTAAAATATCTAACAACAAAAAACACCCTAAGAAAAACAAAATACACAAAAACTCAAAGAAAACATCCCCAAAAAGTATCATTTAAATGCACTGGTTTGAAATAATATTCCAAATATAGGACAGCTAAACAGTTATCTCTGTTACTGCTTAAGTGAAGTAAATAAAAAGGCCAGTATTACATTTGTTTCTTCTCTACTGTGGAAAAGTGTAGAAATTTTCATTTGTTCTAATTTATCCCTGGTATGGCTGTTTTAAGTCGGTTAAACATTTGTCCCCCTTTTTACTTGTGGCCCTCATGTAATTCTAAATGTTTCTTTTCATCCTGGAAAGCATTCCAGTTGGTATAATAAATTACATAGTCACACTAATTTTCAGTCATTACTGTCACTGGCAACATGGGGACATCAAAATGTGAAGCAGAAATAGGACTGTTTCTCACAGCCACACCATAAAAAGAAACAAAAAAAGGAGAGAAGAGAAGAAAAGGGAGAGCACGAGGGAGTGTGAGTGAGAGAGAAAAGCAGGTAGGGAGAGAGAGAGAAAATTTGGAGAAGCAGATTTGTTTGTTTCTAAACGATAACGGCTTTTGAGAGAAATCTCTGACTAATTTCAAAGTTCATCCACGGTATTTATGATGTTTAGTTATTTAGTTACTGTGGGGTATGTTAAATAATATTTGTTTTTCTACCCTACTAGCCATTTCATCAATATTCTGAAAATATCTGAGTTCCATTTATACTGTTTTAATTCTGTAATATACTCTTGGTGTCTTGTTCATATTTCTAATTATGTATACTTGTGATTTGTCCATTTTCTTCACAATTATGTAAACTGAGAGGAATGGACTGGCAGTTTGGGGTTGGCGGATACAAACTATTACCTTCAGAATGGATAAACAACAAGGTCCTACTAGATAGCACAGGGAACTAACGTCCAATCTCCTGTGATAAATCACAACGGAAAAGAATATTAAAACATGTGTGTGTATATATATATATTAAAAATTATGTAAACTAACACACTGTCTTTATTAGTTGAGTTTATTTTCCTCTTCCTAACAATTTATACCTGTCTTTTATTAAGTTATCTTTTTCTTTTTCCCTTAGGTTTATTCTGTTGCTCTTTTTCTTACCTTTCATGTTGGATGTAGGAGTTTATATTTATGTATCGGTAATTTATGCATTTTTCTTTTAAATTACCACACATATTTAGGACTAAGATTTTTCTATGAGAACATTTTAACAATGTTCTGCAGTTACTTGAACGTAGTCTGAAAACTATATTTTCATCTAATTGTTCTAATGGAATGGAGAAAAAATATAAAGTGAAAATGTTTAGAAGGCTAATACACAGTAAATTCTTCCCTAACTACGAAGTTCTTCCTTTAAAATCAGAACCATGCAATTCATTGTCAGTTAATTTGGAAAACACGTATGTGAAAGATACTAAGTTGATTACGCAAAAAGAAGCAGAGTTACAATCGTTGACCTTCAAAACTTTTTAAATTCATGTATCAAAGAGGAAAAATAACTTGCTTGATATGGTTAGAGACAATTGTATCACGAGGCTCAGATTTTTATTAGGTCTTTAAGAGTGAGAGTGGGGGCTGGGTCAGGGCTGCAGAGGCGCCTGGCGCACCGGCGGGAGCGGAGCCGCGGCGCGCGCTCGCCGGGACGCCGGCCTCCCGCCCGCCAGCCCGAGCGAGCGGCCCGGGGCGCCAAGGGGGCCCGCGCCCCTCCGGGCGCCGCCGCCCTGGCCGCCATGTGCTCCCAGCTCTGGTTCCTGACGGACCGGCGCATCCGCGAGGACTACCCGCAGGTGCAGATCCCGCGCGCCCTCCGGCAGCGCTGCTCCGAGCAGGACGTGCGCTTCCGGGCGGTGCTCATGGACCAGATCGCCGTCACCATCGTCGGCGGCAACCTCGGCCTGCAGCTGAACCAGAAGGCACTCACCACTTTCCCAGACGTGGTGCTTGTCCGCGTGCCCACGCCCTCCGTGCAGTCGGACAGTGACATCACCGTCCTGCGACACCTGGAGAAGCTGGGCTGCCGCTTAGTCAACCGCCCACAGAGCATTCTAAACTGCATCAACAAATTCTGGACATTCCAGGAGCTGGCTGGGCATGGGGTCCCCATGCCAGACACCTTCTCCTATGGTGGACATGAAGACTTTTCGAAAATGATCGACGAAGCCGAGCCGCTGGGCTACCCGGTGGTGGGGAAGAGCACGCGCGGACACCGGGGAAAAGGTGTTTTTCTTGCAAGAGATAAACACCACCTCTCAGACATCTGCCACCTGATCCGCCACGACGTGCCCTACTTGTTCCAGAAGTACGTGAAGGAGTCCCACGGCAAAGATATCCGGGTGGTGGTGGTCGGCGGCCAGGTGATAGGCTCCATGCTTCGCTGCTCCACAGATGGACGGATGCAGAGCAACTGCTCTCTTGGTGAGGCACCGGAGCGCAGGGTGGGACTTTTGGTCAGGGGAAGCCACTGGGGTTTCTCATCAGGATGTCTTTGTTGTTCAGTTGCTCAGTCCACCTGTTTGTGACCCCGTGGACTGCAGCGTGCCAGGCTTCCCTGCCCTTTACCATCTCAGGATGTTTGCACCCAGTCCAGGTGTATTGATCCCTCCTGTCTGGTCAGACCCTCTGCGAGGTGCCAGGATCACAGAGAGGAGTTAGAAGCAAGCCCTTTCCCTTAGCAGTAAGCAGTCCAGGTGGAGGACGGGTGGGTATACGGGCCGTGACGGAGGTCAAACCAGGGAATGTCAGGACACTGCAATGTGTCGTGGTCTAACACCCTATCTTGTAGGTGTTAGGACTTGGCAGTCTCCATTAAGGGAGTGACAGGAGGACTGGTGTTTGAGAAAAACTGACATCTGGAAAGAGGATGGATTGAAAGCATAGGAGGGAGGCAGGGGAGCTGAGTTTGGAAACTGCGGAAAAAGCTCAGGCCAGAAGTAAGGAGAGTCTAAAACTAAGGCAGTGGGGGTATTCCTTGGGGTTCCAGTGATTCAGACTCTGCACTTTCACTGCTGAGGGCATGAGTTCAATCCCTGGTCTGGGAACTCCTTCGAGCAGTGTGGTATGGCCAAAAACAAAAAAATAGAAAGAAAGTGAGAAGTAAACCAAGGTAATGGCAGGAGACAGAACATATGCTTGTACCTTGCATTGATAATTGACATTGTATTTCTTTTTTTTTTTTCTTTAATTGTGTTTTTCTTCTATATTTGATGTTATTAGAAAGCTGCAGTTTGTTTAGGTCAAATGCATAACCCCATCCCATTAACCTTTCGATAAGGCTTGTTTTCCGTTGTAGTGAATGAAGATGGTCCCAAGGGCATGGAAATTCTTATGTTCATTACAGAAAGCTATGTCAACTATTGTCATGAGTGGAATTTGTTAGTGATGTGAAAAAATACCCATTTGTTATTTCCTAAATCGCCAGATGAGTGTATCAAGTCTGGTGACTAATGAAGAGGCCGAAACACCAATCCAGTCCTTCAGCTGGAGTGTGGTTGAGCAGTCTCCCAGAGTGGGCTCCAGGGTAGATGCTGATAGTGTAAGGATTAATGAGAGTCCTTGCCCTCAGGAAGTTTATAGTCCAGTAAAGAAAAAGACGTGTAAGATACAGTGACTAAAGTGCTGTGATAGAAGCAAAGCTAGGCTGAGGTTGACACTGTACCTAGGATATTATCTCATTTAATTTTCATGACACTCCTATGTCTTGCCACAGTATCAAACCTTATGTATGATCAGTTTGCCTTGCACAAAATTCATTCTTTAACTGGAAAATACACAGTTTTGTAATTATCAAAAAAAAAAAAAGTGAGAGTGAGGTGTATGGCAAAACCATCATAGTATTTTAAAGCAATGATCCTCCAATTAAAATAAACAAACTCTCCCCCCCAAAAAAGACCAAACGTGGGGGCAGTTAGTGTGCTTAGCGTATGTATCTTACTCACACTGGCCTGAATATCACTAAGTGCACTGTCTCAACTTGATCAGCCACAGAAACAGGAAACTGGACTATCTTTGGCCATTTTATTATTCATTCATTTTATGCTTCCCTGGGGAAAGGACTTAAAATGCAACTATTTTTTTAAGAGCTAGAGAATTCGGAATTTGAGAGAATTTAACAAACATCAAGCAAAATGTTGGCTCACTGTCTTTTTTAAAAAAATTAATTAATTGTTTTTAATTGGAGGCTAATTACATTATTGTGGTGGTTTCTGCCATGCATTGACATGAATCAGCCACAGGTGTACATGTGTCCCCCATCAGAAAATGAAATCTCAATTCCTCTGTTATCATTTGACTCAAGATTATCTTTTATGATAAATACATCATAAAAACAGAGTATTTTTCTATGCATTCCATCAAAAAGAATCAGAGAATGCAAAAATTAGCATTGAAAAATCAGCATTTTAGTGTATCTGTTCTGAATTCACAACTTATATGAGTAAACTTGAGTTTAGAAGTTACGGGACTTCCCAGAATCACACACATTCTGCTAAAGATGGTACTAGAACCTACTTGGATGCCTAAGCATATCTCATATAAACTGATATTTATTACAAATGCTTTCCATATTTGCTAAAGCAAAAATTATGAAAGAACCTGATAATTATTAGCTGTTGCTAAAAATACTTATACTCAAGAGAAGAAAACAGTTTCCTATTTTCAATTCGATATGTCTTTGAACCTGTTTCTTTATTTGAAATTCTGTAAATCATCACTCAGGCATCTGGGGTCTGAACTATCTTTCAAAGAATATGTGAACTCTATTATTAAAATAATAGCAATGTACCCTCTATATTAGTAAAGATATACTATTCTGAAAAACAGAAACCACATAAATTACTTTCTGAATGGATGACATACCTGCTTCTGGCATTGCAACAGGCTCTATACTTGATGCAAACTCCTCCCTGACATCAGGACCATCTCCAGCTTCACCCCCAGTCTTTGCCAGAGACAACTGCTGGAGATCAGCTTCCAGGCCAGAATCTTTAAAAAAAAAAAATGCATCAATTCAGGGGTAAAGCATACAGTATAAACAAGGGAATGATGATATTCATTCCCTCGGTGTTATGAATTAAAAGCCTTAAGTTAGTATGCTAAAACTGTGATGAATAAGAACCTTATAAGCATTATTCCAGGAATGTTTTGCTGGAGAAAAAGGAAAGCAGAATTTTCCGAATGTTATTACCATCTTCCTTTTCCAGGGCTGTCCTCAGACAACTTAGTTGCCCCCCTCTCTTTGTCTTGAAAACAAGGGAAAATTTGAGCAACCACACTAACCTGAAACCTATACTCTCCTCAAGTTTTTAGGAATTGTCTGAAGTCCTTTTCTAATGTTTCCTTTCCTCCTCTTACTGGTTATGTCTTAAGGCTTTACCTTCAGAGGGATCCTTCTCCTCCTCTTCCTCACGATTCACTGGATCCTCTCCATGTACTTCCTCCTTTCTAGGTGTGATATCCTGAATCTCAGCTGCCGGTTCCTCTTGTTGAGGTTGCTCAACACTGGGCTGCTGCTCCTAGTACAGTGTGCATGCAAATAAAACATTTTTGTTGTTAATACCTCTAACAGCATAAATATACATAATACATAGATATATCTGAACATAAGTATACCTAACAACATTTTCCCACCACAGTTCTATGCACTTACTTTCAATAAAGTTACTCTTCCCACAGAGAAGAGTTAGCTCCCATAAGAGTTACCCAGAAAGACTTTGGAAGTTATTTAAATCTATGTTGGCATGGAAGCACACAGTCTGTTGTTAATAAGCGGGAGGAGGGAGTCACTGGGCACATTTCCAGGGAACTGAACAGTATACTCATCCAGGCCATGCCAGACTATAATATATCTGGATCAATGTTCCTTCCTAAGACAAACTGTCACCCTTTATCAGCATGGAAGACCTTTATCACTGCATCTGTACTACTTAACATCATTTCCTCAAAAATGAACTTGTGCTAATAGAAAACATCAAATGGTAAGGTACTCACAACCACAGGTTCATCCAGCTGGGAGGAACCTTGATCTGTAGGTCCCAATGCTGATGCTACTTGCCCACTCATATTTCTCCCTGAAAGTAGAATATTGTGATTTAGAAAATGTATTTAAGAGCACATCTATATTTGATCACTTTTATGACCAAATGTTGACTTTTTTTTAATGTGAAAATACTTTCAAAAGAAAACTCTGGTTAAGTATGAGTGTACATGCATTTCAATTATACCAAATATAGTCGCTTGCAAAGCCATTTGTGTCTTTCTTAAGCTGGCAGAGAAATCACCTTAGAGTACACAGGAAGGCTGAATTTTTGTGAGGAAGTTTGATTTCACAACAGAATTCTCCATCATGAAGTTATTTAGTGAAATACTGCTAGGAATTTTAAAATTCAGGACTATTGCTCTTGTTACACTCCTACTCACCAGACCTATTTTCCCCAACTCCCTTGGAATTCAGTTGGAACATGAAGAAAGGCTCAGTCTTTACAGCCTGACTGTGGCGATTTTCTCAGTGTCTGTGGCTGCGGTGAGGCTGCATACAGAGCAACCGGTCCACCTCTCTCTTGGCACCTTACCACAAAACTCGCGAAACAGTCACAACCCCACTGCGGTCTGGTTTCTAGGCCTTTCCTTAATCGCCCACCCCGCCCCCTGCCCAGGTCCCACTGCCGGACCCAGATTCTGTGCTCTGTCGTCAGTTCCAGGGCCCCAGTGAGCCAGATTATCTCAAACAGCACCCCCAAGTCTCCCCCTACCATCATCCTACCCCCTGCCCTCCTCCACCCACTGCCGTTCCTCTCCGGCGACCAGGGCAAAACTATGGCGTCGCCACACTTGTGAGGAGAAAGATGACTACCTTGAGGGCCTTCCTCCTCAAAGGCCCCAGATCGCACTGCCCGACCCGCCCAAAACTCGCTGGCTCCCCCTCACACACACGCACACTTAAACTCCAGACAGGACAGATCTGTGAATCTACCTGGTGAGTCTCAAATATTGTGAGAAAGAACCGCGACTGAATAAAGAGACCGGTCTCAGGCCCAAGGCGCCTCACAGAGTGCTTAGGAAGGCGCATGCGCAGCAAGGCGCGTGCGCCACAAGACGCATGCGTAGCAAAGTGTGCGCACGCACACACACACACTGCGCATGCTCCCTGAGTCGGGCGTGTGCAGCGCAGGTTGAGGTTTTCCCGCCACTGAGGTAGAGTCCTGGAACCGCAGGGTCCCTGGAGGATGAGAAAGGGGCTTGAAGACTATATTTTTTTCCTTCCAGTGCAGTCTTTCTTATGCATCCACAAACTGTGGTGACAGGTAGTCCCAGGTAACGCTTAGTGGAGAATGTGTCTCAGAAAGACAGTCATGACAGAAATAGATATTACGTTTTCTAATATCTATTTTTATACATGCTTTGATAAACCATTTCCTTCTCTGCTTCTGGGTTTTCCGTCATACTCCCAATGGCTTTACTCACTTCCATGGAATAAGTACATAAATAGATACCTCTGTTTCCACTTTTTGCTTGGCGCACTGCACATTTAAATCTCTGAACTGGTAACTAGTTTCTCTGAATATACCTCTGTTTCCTATATAGTATCGTTCTTTTAGCACTGGACTTTCCTTCACCACCAGGCACATCCACAGCTGGGTGTTGTTTCCACTTTGGCTTAGCCTTTTCATTCCTTCTGTAGCTATTTCTTCACTCTTCTCTGGTAGCACATCCTTCTTATTCTATTATATCGGGAATTTTCCTACTTAACTAGGAGTTTTAATTTTCCCAATTTCACCCACGAGAAAGGAAAACATGTTCACACAAGGACCTTTACTCAAATATTCTATTCATGTACTCCTAATAGCCAAAACTAGAAACAGCCCACCTATTCAACAACTGGTATAGAGATGAAAGAAAAACAAAAGAGTATGCTCTCGTACAAAAGAACACTACACAGTCATTTAAAAAGGAACTACTAATGCATGTAACAGCACGGATGCATCTCAGCAGTGCCAAGGAGAGATGTCAGACACAGAAAGCTATGTATTATATCATTTCATGTCCATGGATTTCTGGAAAAGCACAACTATAGGCAGAGAAATTTATCTGTGGTTGCCAGGGTATAGGAGTGTAGGAAGGAGTCTGAATGCAAATAGCCCAAGGGAGCATTTTCAAACCAATGGGACGATTTCTACGTTTTTCTTGTCATAGTATTTACACAATGGTATGCATATGTCAAAACTCGAGAAACGGTAATGCTTTAAAGCATTGACTACTATTGTATATAATTATATTTCAATACTTCACTTTTTTAAACAAGGAAAAGGATCTCTTAAGTATCTAAATACTGGTTATTGTATCCATCTAGACCTCGAGCTCATAAACATAAAAATCCTATTTGGAATTCTTCCCAGACCTGGCCAACTTCCAGGATTCCCCATGACACCTTTGTACCCTTATGACAGGACACAGAAACTTGGTGTTAACAAGGTTTACAATTCCCTCTCTTTCACCTCAAGTCAGTATTCTTGCTGAGTTCTGTCCATTTTACTTCGAAAATGTCTAATGCATCTACTTTTCCCCATGTCCACCACATCTGCTCTAGTCCAAAGCCCCCCTCATTTAATTGTCAACTCCCTTCTAACAGATCTCTCACATCGACTCAGGGTGCCTGTCTCCCACTCACTGCCCTCTCCCTCCCTCTCTTACAGTTGCAGAACTGTTTATGACTTTCTAGATAAAGGCTACTGTCCTACACAAGAACCTGAAGGTGTGGTCTAGCTCTTGCCCAGCTTGCTAACAACATGGAAAGTAAAGAATCCTCTTCTTCTCTCTCTTATGGGGCTTCATTCATACCCTCCAATTCCTCAAGCTTAGATTGTCCCATATTTCTTAAGCCTCTGGTTAGTAAACTCCTTCAAGCTAGGCTTCAACAGTATATGGAATGAGAACTTGTAAATATACCAGCTGGTTTTGAAGAGGCAGAGAAATAAGAGACCAAATTGCAACCTTCGTTAGATCATGGGGAAAGCAAGGGAACTCCAGAAACACATCTACTTCTGCTTCATTGACTAGACTACCTCAAGGCCTCTGACTGTGTGGATCACAACAAACTGTGGAAAATTCTTAGAGATAGGAGTACCAGACTAGCTGACCTGTCTCCCAAGAAACCTGTATGAGGGTTAAGAAGCAACAGTTAGAATAAAACATGGAACAACACACTGCTTCAAAATTGGGAAAGGACTAAGACAAGGTTGTATAGTGTCACTCTGCTTATTCAACTTACATGCAGAGCACATCACGGGAAATGCTGGGCTGGATGACTCACAAGCTGGAATCAAGTTTGCTGGCAGAAATATCAACAAGCTCAGATGTGCAGATCATACCACTTTAATGGCAGGAACTGAAGAGGAACTAAAGAACCTCTTAATAAGGGTGAAAGAAGAGAGTGGAAAGGCTGGCTTAAAACTCAACATTCAAAAATATAAGATTATGGAATCCAGTCCTATCATTTCACGGAAGACAGAAGGGGGAAGTGGATGCACGGACAGATTTAATTTTGGAGGTTCCAAAACCACCGTGGATGGTGATTGCTGCCATGAAATTAAGACACTTGATCCTTGGAAGTACAGCTTTGACAAAGCTAGTATGCATGAATGCTCACTGCTTCAGTCGTGTCTGACTCTTTATGACTCCACGGACTGTAGCCTGCCAGGTGCCTCTGTCCATGGGATTCTCCAAGCGAGAATAGTTTAGTGGATTGCCATGCCCTCCTCCCATGGGGCATGGCAGGTCATCCTCCCAACCCAGGGGTGAAACCCATGACTCCTGCATCCCATGCATAGTGGGGAGATTCTTTTTTTTTTTTTTTTGTCACTTTATTTATTCTTTAATTGAAGGATAATTGCTTTGCAGAATTTCGTTGTTTTCTGTCAAACAGCAACAAGAATCAGCCATAGATACACCCATGCAGGCGAGTTCCTGACCACTGAGCCACCAAGGAGGCCTGTGTCAAAACTAGACAGCATAGTATAAAGCAGAGACATCACTTTGCCGACAAAGGTCCATATAGTTAAAACTATGGCTTTTTCAGTTGTCATGTACAGATGTGTGAGTTCCATCATTAAGAAGGCTGAGTGACAAAGAATTGAAGCTTTCAGTTTGTGGTGCTGGAGAAGACACTTGAGAATCCCTCGGACAGCAAGGATATCAAAACAGCCAGTTCTAAAGGAAACCAACTGAATATTCACTGGCAGGACCTATGCTGAAGCTGAAGCTCCAAAACTTTGGCCACCTGTTGGGAAGAGCTGACTCACAGGAAAAGACCCTGATGCTGGTGATCAGGATGGGAAGCGTAAAGCAGGTTATGCCCTGGTGACTGCTGTCAAGGTCTGAGAAGCAAGATCTCTTCCCCAGGGAACCAGTGCTCAGTTAGCAGAACTTGTGGCTCTGACCCGAGCTCTAGAATTAAGCAAAGGGCAGAGAGCAAATATCTACACTGATTCTAAGTATGCTTATTTGATTTTACAGGCTCAAGCTGCAATATGGAAAGAAAGAGTTTAAAAGGCAACAGGAGAACCTATTAAGCATTTCAGAGAGATCCAAAGACATTTAATGACTATATATTGTCCTAAAGAAGTAGCTGTTATGCATTGCAAAGGGCACAGCAGGGACAGGAGTAAAGTAGCTGAAGGTAATCAGCTGGCTGACTGTCAAGCTAGAAAAGGGGCACTTTAGGAAACTCCTTCACTGCAGATGCCTTTGATCTGGACGGGTCCTGTGGAACAGGAAAACCCACAATATACTGAGGAAGAATTAGAAAGATATGAGAAAAGAGGAGCAAAGATTACTGATAAAGGATGGCTACAGTCCAAGGATGGACGATTAATAATTCCTGAAAATACTCAATTGGAAATTCCTAAGGGTTTACACCAGAGTTTTCATTTAGGTGAAGAGAGTACTTCAAGTCAGTCAGGTCAGTTCAGTCACTAAGTTGTGTCCGACTCTTTGAATCGCAGCACGCCAGGCCTCCCTGTCCAGCACCAACTCCCGTAGTTTACCCAAACTCATGTCCTTTGAGTCGCTGATGCCATCCAGCCATCTCATCCTGTGTTGTCCCTTTCTCCTCCTGCCCCCAATCCCTCGAAGCGTCAGGGTCTTTTCCAATGAGTCAACTCTTCGCATGAGGTGGCCAAAGAAGTTGGAGTTTTGCTTCAGCATCAGTCCTTCCAATGAACACCCAGGACTCATCTCCTTTAGAATTGACTGGCTGGATCTCCTTGCAGTCCAAGGGACTCTCAAGAGTCTTCTCCAACACCACAGTTCAAAAGCATCAATTCTTCATTGCTCAGCTTTCTTCAGAGTCCAACTCTCACATCCATACATGACCACTGGAAAAACCATAGCCTTGACTTGACAGACCTTTGTTGGCAAAGTAATGTCTCTGCTTTTGAATATGCTATCTAGGTTGGTTATAACTATCCTTCCAAGGAGTAAGAGTCTCTTACTTTTGATAGGTTGTTGCTGAAGGAAAGCACGCTGAGATACTTGGCCTCCGAAGGAGAAGAATTCAATCCAGGGCCAGAGACGAGGCTTGATCACTAAGAGCTTTTGTGTAATAAAGGTTTATTAAAGTATAAAGGAGATAGAGAAAGCCTCTGACATAGGCATCAGAAGGGGGAAGAAAGAGTATCCCTCTGCTATTCTTTAGCTGGAATTTTTATAGTCACTAGCAGTCTGTTAAAGAAAGAAAGGTATGTCTTAAAACTCAGAATGGCACCAGGCCCCTCATCCATAAAATGTATTTTGGGATAATCTTGGCACTGGAGGATTCATCCCTGGCCATAACAACAATTGACTTGAATCTTATAGAAGGGCAGATTACCAAACAAATAGTTTTATTTACATAGATTAGGGGAACAATGTCTGAGTATAACATACTAGTTTGTCAAGTAGGTTCTGAGCTATTAGGGGGAAGGGACTTGAAGACAGAGTTTGGGGTAAATGCATAGTACATTAACATAGCTTAAGACAAACATTTCCACAAGAAAAATGCATTGGTTAACTCAAGGTTTGAGAATAGTTAACTTCAGGTGAAATCAGGTGTCATTATGGCAACACAGTATTTTAAGAGAAACCTCCTTTGAAATTTGTGTGCTGCTGCTGCTAAGTTGATTCAGTCGTGTCCAACTCTGTGAGACCCGAGACTGCGGCCCACCAGGCTCCCCCATCCCTGGGATTCTCCAGGCAAGAACACTGGAGTGGGTTGCCATTTCCTTCTCCAATGCATGAAAGTGAAAAGTACAAGTGAAGTCACTCAGTGGTGTCGGACTCTTAGCGACTCCATGGACTGCAGCCTACCAGGCTACTCTACCCATGGGATTTTCCCGGCAAGAGTACTGGAGTGGGTTGCCATTGCCTTCTCCATTGAAATTTGTAAAGAGAAGGAAGAAAATATTGGTAGTTTGTTTCCTTCTGCCATTTAAGAGAGAGAAAAAATGCCTGACGCTTGCAGCCTATTTCCTCCATTTGGAGACCCCTGGCCTTCCTGCCTGTTACCCTCTCTATTTCATGGGTGCAGTCACCATCTGCAGTGATAATGGAGCCCCCCAAAATAAAGTCTGAGACTGTTTCCACTGTTTCCCCATCTATTTCCCATGAAGTGATGGGACCAGATGCCATAATCTTAGTTTTCTGAATGTCGAGCTTTAAGCCAACTTTTTCACTCTCCTCTTTCACTTTCATCAAGAGGCTTTTTAGTTCCTCTTGATTTTCTGCCATAAGGGTGGTGTCATCTGCATATCTGAGGTTATTGATATTTCTCCCCCCCAATGCAAGATTGTGCTTCCTTCATCCCAGCGTTTCTCATGAAGTACTCTGCATATAAGTTAAATAAGCAGGGTGACAATAGACAGCCTTGACGTACTCCTTTTCCTATTTGGAACCAGTTTGTTGTTTCATGTCCAGTTCTAACTGTTGCTTCCTGACCTGCATATAGGTTTCTCAAGAGAGTACTTACCAGATGGCTTCTCATTTGTTTGAAGGTAAAAATGTAATGAAAAATTTAAAGGACATTATCAAAAGATCTTAGGTTTGTCAGAAAAATAAACCAAAGACTGAAAAGCTAGCAAAATCTGAATTACAGCGAAGTCTAAAAAATCCCGGAGAGGACTGGGAACTTGACTTTACTCATATGCCAAAAGATAATGGATATTCTTGCTCACAAGTTTGGGTGGATACTTTTACTGGATGGATTGAGGCTTTTCCCTGGTGCAGTGAACTGCTAAGGAGGTTATAAGAATTTTAATCCATGAAATTATCCCCAGGTTTGGGCTGCCAAGGAGGCTTTAGAGTGACAATGGCTCCGCCTTTAAAGCGGCTCTAACTCAGGGGATGTCTAAAGCTCTAGGAATAGAATATCACTTACACTGTTTCTGGAGACCTCAAGCCTCAGGAAAGGTTGAAACAGCTAATGACATTATCAAAAGACATCTGTGCAAATTAACTCAAGAGACACAGGACAATTGGATTAAAGTTCTACCCATAGCTTTAGTGAGGGCTGGGAATGTCCCCCAAAAGGAGGGGCTGTCCCCCCTTGAATGTATTTATAGAAGGCCTTTCTTATGCACAGACATTGTTAAAGACCCTGAAGCCTTAGAATTAACTAATCATGTAACTCAGCTCTCAGCTTTTCAACAGGCATTAACGGAACTCCGGCAGGTGACTCCCAGGGGTGATTTTTCTTAAACCAGGCACCACCCTCTGAAGGTACCAAAAAAAGTTGCATTCCTATAGGGGGAGNAAGCCTTAGAATTAACTAATCATGTAACTCAGCTCTCAGCTTTTCAACAGGCATTAACGGAACTCCGGCAGGTGACTCCCAGGGGTGATTTTTCTTAAACCAGGCACCACCCTCTGAAGGTACCAAAAAAAGTTGCATTCCTATAGGGGGAGGGTGTAGTGGGTTACAGTTAAGAAAGGAATTTACCTAGCCTAAGGTTAACATGATTAATCTTAAAAGTTAATACTCATTTCTCCTATATGCTAGTTATATATTCATTAACATGTATAAGGGCAGGGGATTTAGCAGCAGACACTGGCCCAATAAATGAAAAACCCTTCACCAACATGATTATTATCTTTAGAAAAACCCAGTGCTAACTAAGATTTTCAAAATACTCCAAACTCTCTGTGCTGCTTATGGTTGAGAGGTTGTAAACAATCATGTACATAGTAGCAAGAGTGTGAATAATCCTGTCACACAAGCTGGCCTGCCAGCAGTGAGGTTTGACCTGAGACACCCTTGTCACGCCCAGGAATTTTTATTAACTGGAGTGTTAATATTTATTCTCCGAGCATTTTCATTCTCCGAGCACTTTAGAAAAACCCAGTGCTAACTAAGATTTTCAAAATACTCCAAACTCTCTGTGCTGCTTATGGTTGAGAGGTTGTAAACAATCATGTACATAGTAGCAAGAGTGTGAATAATCCTGTCACACAAGCTGGCCTGCCAGCAGTGAGGTTTGACCTGAGACACCCTTGTCACGCCCAGGAATTTTTATTAACTGGAGTGTTAATATTTATTCTCCGAGCATTTTCATTCTCCGAGCGTGGTGGGGGACAGCCCCCCATAAAGTCAGAGGTGTAGGTGAGAGCATAAAGCAGTAAAGTAGGCAGACTCTGGTTTTGGGGGTAGATGCTCGGGAACAGGGGGTTTCCTGAGGCTCGATCCCGCCTTTGCGTATGCCAAAGCCTCCTTCCTCATGACCTTTGCCACAGGTGGAGCTCCTCTCACTGGCTCCCTGCAGCTTCCCCTGGTGGACATCTCCACTTCAAGGAAAAAAACTTTCTCCAAGTCTGCGAATACCTTCAACAACAGTCATATGTGATGCCTCTCCTTAATCTGATGACATCTAACAATGTTAAGATGGACCGGTGCAACACTTTGTACTTTAACTATGGACATAACATGGCTTTTAATTTGGATTATACATTGTCTCGGTTTAATGACTAGTTCACTGCACATAAGGTAAATGGGTCTAGATGTAGTGGCTTTTTACCTGACGTTTATCAAATATGGGATGATATGAGGTTATATGGCTAACTCCTGAAAAAGGACGTCTAATGTCTACTGCCCCTATATGCTGGGAAGAAATAGAGCCATCCCCAGAAGTTAGCCAACAACTTAATTATAATGATTGAAAACAATTGGGACTCTTGCCTCAGGAAATATGCAAGGTAACCATTCCCGAATTTTCCAACCCCGGTTCAGGTCCTCCCTTTGCCTGGCCAGGCACTGATTGGGACTGGATATCTCAGTCCTGCTGGCTCGCTGCAAAGGAGACCTATTGGATATGTGGCTCTTACCTATGGGCAGGGCTTCCCCGTGGCTGGGTAGGGAGATGCACCCTAGGACTAGCTTTTACTCACGACTTCATATTTTCTGAGCTTCCAGAAAAGCCTGCTAATTTACCACACCTTAAACTCCGTGGGCAAGCTCTGTATTCCACTGGTGTGATTATTTGGCTGCAGTGTTTTATTCCCTCTCTGGGAACTACAGATGTTATGCTACGAGCAGATGCTTTGACTAATTTTACTCAACAGGCAATACAAGATTCTCAAAAGGCTATTTCAGCTCTTAATGCTGAACAAATACAAATTAGAAAGCTGGTTTTACAAAACAGATTGGCCTCAGATATTCTGACAGCTGCACAAGGAGGAACTTGTGCCATTATTCATACCCAGTGCTGTACATATATACCTGATATGAGCACTAGTGTTACTCAGTTTACTAAACACACGAACATGATGATTCAGGCTATGGATGCTCCTGAAGCCTCAACTGCCTCCCTTTGGGAGACGATAACTAGTTCCCCATGGTGGAAANTCCTCGGGGTGACATGCTAGTGACTGCAACCTGCAGGAATTGCAAGACTGGAGGCCTTTTCCCCTTGATGTTGACTGAACCGAGACTCAGTGCAAATGCCCACTCAGTAGCCCAGAGGCAAAGATGTGGGCCTCTGTGTCCCAGGGTGCAGACTGTAGGCTCTGGGGGAGGGGTGTGAAGCCTCTGAGGTAAATGGGAGCTGTTAGCCAGAGTAGTGTCCACTTAAAGAAAACCGTACAACAGAAGAGTTGTGAGTTTAAGTTGGATTTGGGGCCTCCTAGGGACTATAGCCCACGACACAGCTCCTCCGTTAGCTCTGAGACCACTGCTCTGAGGAGGTAGCACTGAAGACAATGTGATTTTTGCCTAGGAAATACATGAAGTCTAGTGTGAATGCTGGCAAAAGATTACTGTGAAACACAGAGATCAGATATCGCAAGTTAAGCATTTTCATGCTTTTGTGTGTGGGGCAAGAATCTGGGGTCACTGAACCTTTTCCTGAGGTAGCTGTGTGACTAAATAAGGGCCAGTTTATTGAAAGCACAGTGTGCATCTTCCTGTTTTTTCTCCCAGAATTCCTTCAGAATGCAGTGTCATGCAGGAGCCACAGAGGTTACAAGTTAACCCTGTCGAACTGGCTGTGAGCAAGGCTGTTTCTCTTAGGGATCCTAATTCATCTGAAGTTGGCATTTCTGAGCTGGAGTGAATCTGTGTCTTCAGGTGTGACCTATTAGAGCTGTTTTGGGTTTGTGTCCAGGATGAGCAGTCTGAACTGTTTGCAGATCTCTGTCCCAGGGCATGAAATCTCAGAACTATTTCGGGGGTCTTTGTCCAGAGGGTTGGGCCTCTTAGCTGTTCATGTATCTGCACATGAGAATAGTCTTAAGAGGAAGGCTGGATGGAGCCCAGTCTCACAGGCCATAGAAGCAGGCCTGTGATGTCACATTTGCTACGATGTCTACCATGCCTCTGTACAGAGATAAAAGCTTGGGGACCCATCCTCAGAGAGGGTAATAAGGCCCAGGTCACAGTAGCCCAGGGAATAATCCTGTTAAGAACAATACTTGCTGATATGACTACCACCCTTGATAGGGGCCCTGTGACAGAAACTGTGTACACACACTCCCTCAGTCCATCCGCCCAACCGACAACAAGGAGGGCACCGTTCGCTTATGGGCACCCAAGGCCCTGTGCAGATGGAAGGTCTCAGGTCATGAGGAGGGGAGAAATTGGATGTAAGCTTGGGCTCCTTGGAGGAGGCAGGGAAGACTCAGCACAACCCTGGCCAGGGAGTGGGGGAGGGGGGCGTTTGCACAGGGCCCCAAGGACCCTATGACTGACTCACTGTCAGGATATGTCTCTGTGTCTCCCCATCACACACCTCGCTTCTTACCTGATGTGTGGAATGTAATCTGCACATTCCCTGGGGATGTGGTGGGGGAAGGTACAGAGGTGAGCCTCCAAGCAGCTGGGGAGACATCTCACATTCAGCAGTTTGCATGAGGTCCCACCACAAATGCAGAGAGATCCCTGCCCCTCTTTCCCCATTAAAGCAGTCACTGGCAGTGAGATCAGCAGGAGGGCAGTCTGGGCAGGACAGGTTGTGAGGGACCCTGTGTACAGCATGAGCCTCCCCAGGAATGGAGCATGTCCTTGCCTTGATGGGCAGAGGCCCCTGATGCGGATAAAGGGAGCATGATTAAGGCCCAGGCCATGGGCAACTGAGTCAGTCCCTAGAGGGGAGGGCTTCTTTTCTCCTATAGAGAAAATGTACTGTACAGCATCCAGTAGCAGGGCTTGGGATAACTAAGTGAGGACAGTTTGGTGCCAGAAGTAGTCTCTCCATCCCTGTCTACTGCTCTGTCTTTGTCTTTCTCCCTGCCATCTCTGTGCCTGTTATATCATCCCTCTTTGCCTTTGCAAGACTCAGTGTGACCTCCCTCACAGCAAGAGGGTCCTTGCCCTGTCTCTCCTGAGGGTCTCATCGGTTGACATGAACGTTCACTGGGAGCAGTAGGAGGCATTCCCCTGAGTGTAGGGGATTCCAGGAAAGGCTGGACAAGGGGTGGGGAAGGGTTTTTCTTCAAATAAATCAAGAGCTCCTCAACAATCGTGTGTGATATGCACCTCGGAAAGAAGCCTGGGGACTTCTCTGACAAGAAGCCTCCTGTGGTTCAAGTCAAAATCCTCCCATTGGCCAGAAGGCCCAAGGGACCAGGCCCTCATCACTTCTGTCATCCCATCTCCTCGCTCTCCCTCCATCATGCTGTGCCTGTCACATTGCCCTCCTCACTGTTTTCATACGCACCACACAGGGTTCTACTCCCCAGTTTTTCCACTGGCCTTACCTCTGTCTACTAGGATACTTTTCTCCCGGATAGGCATATCTCCTCTAGGCTTTTGCTCAAATGTCGCAATCTTAGAACTTCCCTGACCACTCTTTCTAAATATCATCCCCTCTCTCAAATATTTCACTATCCCGATTAAATTTTAATCATGGCAGTTACAAACACCTGATAAATTACTTCTATTTGGGGACCACATGATCCCAACAGAATGTAAGCTCCGTGAGGAAAAGGTTGATTTTCTCTTTCCTAACACACACAGTTGTGCTTGACGCACACTTTGGAGAGAATGAATGAAATCTTAGAACTTCCCTGACCACTCTTTCTAAATATCATCCCCTCTCTCAAATATTTCACTATCCCGATTAAATTTTAATCATGGCAGTTACAAACACCTGATAAATTACTTCTATTTGGGGACCACATGATCCCAACAGAATGTAAGCTCCGTGAGGAAAAGGTTGATTTTCTCTTTCCTAACACACACAGTTGTGCTTGACGCACACTTTGGAGAGAATGAATGAATGATGGAATGAACAAACAAATTTAAACTGGTTGAGAGAGGCATAGCTAGACAAGCTGAGGATTCTGCTAGGGAACATATTCAAGGATGACAAGATGGTGACAAAGCCATGGTCTTTATCTCGCCTACGTGGTGGTGTCCTTGGGTCCCCTCGGAGTTGACCCCTTTCCTAATAGAATGGAAGGTCTTGTTGTCTCTTCCACATATTACTCGCAGTCAACGACAGAGGGCTTTCCCACGCCAGGCCTTCAGATCCCAGTCGGAAGCTTTATCTATTCTGCCCCTTGGGGGACTGCAGTTGGCTTTCCCCCATGAGACCTATTCTGTATTGAACAGGAAAGCACAAACAATCACAATGCCCAGCACAGATAAAATGTTTCCCATGCTCTCTTACGACAGTGATCCCCATAGAGACGTAATCTTCAGTTTACGAAGGCTTTTTTCTGGGTCCAAAATTGCAGGAATCTGTGGGGTTCTCACCCTAACCTTGCCCTTCTGCCCTTTGCAGATCCTCCCGGAATGGTCCACAGGCATCTACATCTGCTGTTCCCCAATCCCACCAGCAAGGGGCGCGCGAGATGAAACAGTTCTGTCCTGGGATGTACCACTGAGGGGTAGCGGTAAGACCACCCACTCTGAAAGGTACCACTGGGAGAGGGCGTGTGACAACAGAGAGAGGGTCCCCTTACACCGCGTCGGGCATGGACCACAGTTCCCAGCGGCGGCACTCATGGCGCCACTGGGTCCACCCCCACTCGCTCCTCTTCGTCTTCCCACTGCTTTTGACTCCGAGTGGACACAGATATTAAGCGGAAACTTTCTTTGTCTCTTTTTCAACTCCACCCCTTCGTTGCTGGGACAACTGCGGAGNGCATACTTTTCTCCTGGATAGGCATATCTCCTCTAGGCTTTTGCTCAAATGTCACAATCTTAGAACTTCCCTGACCACTCTTTCTAGATATCATCTCCTCTCTCTATTTCACTATCCCGATATAAGTTTAATCATGGCAGTTACAAACACCTGATAAATTGCTTGTATTTGGGGACCACATGATCTCAACAGAATGTAAGCGTGAGGAAAAGCTTGATTTTCTCTTTCCTAACACACACAGTTGTGCTTGGCGCATACTTTGGAGAAAAGGAATGAATGATCGAATGAACAAACAAATTTAAACTTGTTCAGAGAGGCATAGCTAGACAGGCTGAGGATTCTGCTAGGGAACATATTCAGGGATGACAAGATGGTGACAAAGCCATGGTCTTTATCTCACCTACGTGTGGTGTCCTTGAGTCTCCTCGGACTTGACCCCTTTCCTAACAAAATGGAAGGTCCTGTTGTCTCTTCCACATATTACTCGTAGTCAACAGAGCACTTTCCCACGCCAGGCCTTCAGCTCCCAGTCGGAAATTTTATTTATCCTGCCCCTTGGGGGACTGCACCTGGCTTTCCCCCATGAGACCTATTCTGTATTGAACAGGAAAGCACAAACAATCACAATGCCCAGCACAGATAAAATGCTTTCAATGTTCTCTGTTACCACAGTGATCCCCCATAGAAATGTAATCTTCAGTTTATGAAGACTTTTTTCTGAGTTCAAAATTGCCACAATCTGTGGGGTTCTCACCCTAACCTTGCCCTTCTGCCCTTTGCAGATCCTCCTGGAATGGTCCGTCCACAGGCATCTACATCTGCTGTTTCCCAATCCCACCAGCAAGGGGCGCGCGAGACGAAACTGTTCTGTCCTGGGATGTACCACTGAGGGGTAGCGGTAAGACCACCCACTCTGAAAGGTACCACTGGGAGAGGGCGTGTGACAACAGAGAGAGGGTCCCCTTACACCGCGTCGGGCATGGACCACAGTTCCCAGCGGCGGCACTCATGGCGCCACTGGGTCCACCCCCACTCGCTCCTCTTCGTCTTCCCACTGCTTTTGACTCCGAGTGGACACAGATATTAAGCGGAAACTTTCTTTGTCTCTTTTTCAACTCCACCCCTTCGTTGCTGGGACAACTGCGGAGCGAGAAACCGGCTGTCGGTTTGGGTATGGCGTCAGGGAAGCGTCCTGGGCAGTGATTGGCCACCGCGTGATCGCCGGCACTGTGGTCGCAGACCTGGAACTGAGGGCGNCTCCACCCCTTCGTTGCTGGGACAACTGCGGAGCGAGAAACCGGCTGTCGGTTTGGGTATGGCGTCAGGGAAGCGTCCTGGGCAGTGATTGGCCACCGCGTGATCGCCGGCACTGTGGTCGCAGACCTGGAACTGAGGGCGAGAGGCGCCTGTATACACGTGCGCCTGCGTTGACGTGCGCGACTTTGCAGAGCATGCAGTTTTCCTCCGAGCTTTATTTATTGCTTTTCCCAAAGGGGTCGAATAGCTGCCCTGGTTGGTGGCGAGGTTTGGCGCAGTGGCTGGCTGTGCATGGTGACGGCGTTTCATTCTTGTTTAGCTCTCGCTCAGTCTGGATCGTGTGGCAGTGCACGGTCATTCACACAGCTGCTGCTGCTAAGTCGCGTCAGTCGTGTCCGACTCTGTGCGACCGCATAGACGGCAGCCCACCAGGTTCCCCCATTCCTGGGCTTCTCCAGGCAAGAACACTGGAGTGGGTTGCCATTTGCTTTTTCAATCCATGAAAGTGAAAAGTGAAAGTGAAGTCGCTCAGTCGTGTCCAACTCTTCGCGACGAATCCCAGTGGGCACAGGTATTAAGTGGAAACTTTCTTCCTCTCTTTTTCAACTCCACCCCTTCGTTGGCAGGACAACTAAGGAGCTAGAGGCTGGCTGTCGGTTTGGGTATGGCGTCAGGGAAGCGTCCTGGGCAGTGATTGGCCACCGCGTGATCGCCGGCACTGTGGTCTCAGACCTGGAACTGAGGGCGAGAGGCGCCTGTATACACGTGCGCCTGCGTTGACGTGCGCGACTTTGCAGAGCATACAATTTTCCTCCGAGTTTTATTGCTTTTCCAGAAGGGGTCTAATAGCTGCCCTGGTTAGTGGTGAGGTTCGGCGCAGTCGCTGGCTGTGCACGGTGACGGCGTTTCAGTCTTGTTGAGTCTTGCTCAGTCTGGATCCTGTGGCAGCACATGGTCATTCATACAAATGCATGCAATTCATGTCCAGGGAGACGTCCTTGAGTTTGGTGTCTCTCCCTGGAGAATAACCTTTATCTGGCAGCTTGGGATTGTGTATTGCTACGTGTGACAACACGAGTGCTGCTTGGGTACATTTGATCTCCATGAGCCTTTGGGCCGGGTTTGAGTGATAGGATATTTGATCTGAGTGGATTTTGTGAGCCATAGTACAAAGCCTCTAGGATGTGTGCCTGTATACCAGGATGTGCATCTTTGGAGCTTGCTGGCTTTTCAGTCCCTGGGTTTGAGATCTCAGTGTAGTTTTCTGCACCCCAGAATGTGAGATCACTGAGCTTTTGATTCTGGGTCCGAAGTTGTGGTGCTTCTGTGCTGCTTTAAGGATGGGTCAGTCTAAAGGTGTAAACTATCAGCTGCTTGGGGATCTATGCACAGGTTGCAAGTTTTTCATTTGTCTGCAAACTTTATCTTAAGATTATATAATGTTCTTGAGTTATTAAACTTCTGTCTTTCTGTTTAGGGGTTTTTTTATTAGGTCGGTAAGTGTCCCGGTGGTTTGGGAGTCAGTCTCCATGATGTGAAGTATCTGTGCAGCTCTCATTTGTTTCTATCTGGAAGACTTTGGTCTGATTGGAGGGTCTTTGTCACAGTGTGTATGGTATGGTCTCTGTTGTGTTTGAGGGTCTGAGACTCTAGTTGTGTGCTCTCTGTGCAGAGATTCAGTGAGCTCTTTTTGGTGTCTCTGGGTATCTATGAGCTGTTTGGAGTCTTTGTGTCAGAAATAAAACCTCTGATGTTCTTGGCTGTGAGGTCTCTGTCCGGGAACTGAGGATCTGGAAGCTGGCAGATATGATTCCAAAGCCTGGAACCTGACATGCTGACTGTGTTGTTGAGTGTATCACTTGTCCCCTGAAATCTCAGTTTGTATCATAATTAATACAATGGGGCCAGTGCCCATCTTGGAGGGTACCTGTGCATGTTAGCAATGTGTGTAAAGGGCCTGGCTCCAGACTGTCCTTCAGCAAGTGTTTTCTGAGCACCTGCCATAGACCTGAGCACTACATGATTCCGAGGCCTGGAACCTGACATGCTGACTGTGTGTTTTTGAGTGTATTACTTGTCTCCTGAAATCTCAGTTTGTATCATAATTAGTACAATGGGGCCAAGTGCCCATCTTGGAGGGTACCTGTGCATGTTAGCAATGTGTGTAAAGGGCTTGGCTCCAGACTGTCCTTCAGCAAGTGTTTTCTGAGCACCTGACATAGACCTGAGGACTACTGGGGGAGTTTGGGACAGGACAAACCCAACCAAGTCTCTCATTTCATAGACTTGGTGGTCAGTAAATAATCAAGGGTGGCAGGCACTATGAAGACAGATATTGCTAGATCAGGGGGAAAGGTGTGTGTAGGTATGATGTTATTATTTTATTCAAGATAATGAGGGAAAGACTCCCTGAAAGATGGCAAGTAAGCAGAGATCTGGAGGAAGTAAGCAAGCAGGATGTGGGGTTACCTAAGGAGAGAGCATTCCAGGCAGAAGGAACAATAAATGCAACAGTCCTGGCATGGAAATCTACTTGGCATTCTCCTGAATGTCAAGGAATCCTGTGATGTGCTGGATTTGGCACGTTGCTCTCATTGAAAGGGGCCTGGTGCTGCTATTTCTGTTTCTCCCACAGTTTGTGGTATTCTGCATTTCTTAGATGAAGGACTCAAGGCTCCAACATGTGTCCTGCACCTTCTCTCCTACCTGTACTTGAAATTAGAGTGAAACCTTCTGGTCCATCATGAGAGACAGAGAGCTTCAGAGTACCAGCTAGAGGGATGATAGCATCCACACTGAATGTCAGCCAAGCAGCGGACATCAGTTATAATCGTGGGATTATGAGGCATGGGAATCATGCGTCATAACATTGCTCCTCTTGATGGAGGGCAGGACTTAAGAAGGAGAAAGGAACTGAGGCAAAGGAGAGGGGCAGGAAGGGGAAGCTGGAGGATAATGAGAAAGAAAATGAGTGGTTTCATCACATTGTTTGGATTTGGCCCAATTCACCTTGATGAAATGACTGGATTAGGAAATGTGGAATCTATAACCTATTTCTTTCCTGATATTAGTAAGTTTGGTCTATAGTTATCTTTTTCTTTTTTTCTTGTGGGTGGAAACTTATGAATTCATATTGACCTTTTGAAAGAGCCAGCTTTGGGTTTTGTTGATTATTTGTATATTTTTTCTAATATCTATTCCGATCTCTATTTTCCTTATTTTGCTGACAGTCTCACTCTCAAAGGGGTTTAATAAAGTCCCTGAGAGTTTCCCAAGTATAGTGAAATCTCACAGATTCTAGGGCACTGTTGTAGCCACACTGAGTGAGATTCACTGAGTGTAGATCATGGAATCTGCACTTTTTAAAAGAATTCCTCAGTTCTGATCGACATGGACAACTTATCTAGGCACTACCGGAGCAGAGGCATGGTCTTATTTTGCCTACTGCCAGGCTCTGTCTCCGCTGAGAGCATGTGACAGAGGTTTTCTGCTTTCTCTGATGTGCAAACCCAAGACCTCCAGTCTAGGAGACTCACTGACATGCTGTCTGCTGTTCTGAGGAGGCTCTTGTTTGTAGACCATCGTATCTGCAAAACATCCTGATGCCAGTCTTGTCAAGCCTCCATTTGAAAGATTTTTGAAGAAATCAGATTTCTATTTACTGTGCATTTCTATGATATAAGATCAATTTGTGTTATGTGGTAGCTGTTATTCTACATATTTTGCTGTAGGCGTTGGATCTTACCCTTGACTGAATAAATACAGAACACCCAGAGTTTTCCACAGTGTGTCCAGACCTACTGCTCCCTTACTGCTGGGCGACACTGAACAACTTACGTATCACCTCTGTGCCTCATTCCTCTTTTAACCACATGGAAACACTAGCTTCGAGTAAATTTAACTACTTCATGGGGCTGTGTAGACCACTGACCATGTTAAGACATGGGAAATTGTCAGGACAGTACGTGCCATGTGGTATGTTCCCAGTCAATTCTAGCTGTTGTCGTTACTGTTGTTAATATTATTGCTGTTCCACATTTCCCTGCAGATTGTTCCAGAGACACAATGTCAAGACCACCTTTGACACACCACATGGACCTTGCACTATCATTTCAGGCCTTTTGGGGCCTCAAGAATGGAGTGTATGAGGTATGAGGGAGGGTTTTTGTTGTTGTATTTTAGCACCTCCTCTTCTTATGGGGATATTGTGAAGCTTAAAGGAAATATTTGGGTTTCATCATATGCTTGTATGAAAAAGTTTAGTGAATATTCTGTGTGAAGTTAGATGTCTAATGACCTCTTCATAGGATTTGCATCATGATAGGAAAGCAAGTGGTCACTGGACAGTTATAGAACATGAGTATATAAATCTTTAAAAACATGGCCCAGGGAAATTAAAAGGCCGAGAAACCACATCACATGGTCTTTTTTTTGCCATTATTTCATCAAGTCTAATTCTCAATCAAATTCTGAAGATCTGAATCTGGTGAAGATATGAAAATGTTAATAGTCAAATGATCATCAGGAATGCTTTATTTCTTGTGTAGTTTTCACATTTCCAGTTTTGTTGTGTTTCTTATTTCTTCCACTAATACTCATGATTGTTTAATCCAAAGGTGATGATATAGATATTTTCCGAGGTAAATCCTAAGGAGATGTTCAGCTGTGTTTTGGGATGGAGAGTCTGAAGACAGGGGCACAGATCAGAGATGACACAGATCAGTTGGGATTGGGGAGGTAAAAGCATGGGGGCAGGGGCAGGAGGATATGAATGCAAGCAGAAACAGAAGTGAAGAGAGACAAGAAGAAAAGCTCACCCTTCTGGATCGTGCTTAGCTCTCCATATGTACACAATGTACATATGTACCCCATATGTACTCAAAAGTCTTTGAGTACTCATAGCAACACTGTAAGGTGAGCATTTTTAATGCTATCATCCATTTCTGCAGTTAAGGAGCAGAGACACACAGACGTTAATGGGTGAATGAATTTGCGCAAAGTCACCTAGCTGGCAAGAGCTGAGTCAGATTGGTGCCCAGGCCGGAGAGAAACAGCCAGGTGTGGTATCTGACTCCCAGTCTGGAATACAGGGCAGTGTCTAGTCTACTGTGGGTCGGAAGGCAGATCAACATGTCCATCCGCATGAAAC
>SJYG01001489.1:60586-76865 GCA_006410535.1 Litocranius walleri
AAGATCGCAGAGAAGAGTTCCTAGTCCATACATGCTCCAAACATGTATTTGCCGTGACAGACATTAGTGGAACACACTCATCATTCTGGAAAGTAGCATAACCATAGAAATAATATAATGATAAGCAGAACAACAAATACAATCTCATGAGGACATTACCTCGCCCATCTCCTAATTTTCTTAAATGCAGATTCAACCTGAAAGGCAATAGACCATGTACTACATTTTTTTTTCTCTTAAGTGTGACATTCTAGATAATTTCCAAATAACATGTTATTAGTATTTTAATTTGTAGTATCTTCGTTGTTACATAGGCAGTTTTCCTATTATAATTGAAAGATGGACTTTCTGAAAACTCATTCTCTTCAGGTATCTTGAGGTTTCAGCATAAAAAGTTGTGTTGGTATCCCTGCCAGGTGAAAACCCAATCGGCACACTGAAGTCAGAAGTATGATTTTTGGTACAGTGGGTAGGGAGCTGTAGGGGAGGAGAGAGGTCCTGATGGAAGCCTGGCTAAGCCTGCAAGTGCTGTGAAAAAGGTCACTGACTCTGTAGGCCCAAACCAAACAACAACTCACAGGTCCCTAGGAAGACACTGGTGTTCCTTCCACATAAGTGTCTGTGTTAAGACTTTCAGACCATTGCTCTTTTGGCTCCCATGATGCAGTGGGGCAGCTTGTGACACTTACAACACAGTCCTGCTTTGACTCAGGCTGTGGATGAGAGTCACAGCCTGCCCTGCAGCACCACTCCTTTTGTGGATGATCTGGAGCCCTATTTGTGATGTCTGGGAATAGACAGATTCTGACGGGAAAGGAGGAAGAAAATGCATAGCTCAGGGGGTACATGCACCATCCTTGATAGAGATGCTGGTTACTGTTACTGTTTCAGTAACCAGTTGTAGATGAGAAGAGTTTGACTTGGTGACTCAAAGAAGAAATGTAGAAGTGAATTCAATGCAAAGGGAGAAAACATATTCAGTTCAGTTCAGTTCAGTCGCTGAGTCGTGTCCGACTCTTTGCAACCCCATGAATCACAGCATGCCAGGCCTCCCTGTTCATCACCATCTCCTGGAGTTCACTCAGACTCACGTCCAGCGAGTCGCTGATGCCACCCAGCCATCTCATCCTCTGTCGTCCCCTTTTCCTCCTGCCCCCAACCCCTCCCAGCATCAGAGTCTTTTCCAATGAGTCAACTCTTCGCATGAGGTGGCCAAAGTACTGGAGTTTCCGCTTTAGCATCATTCCTTCCAAAGAACACCCAGGGCTGATCTCCTTTAGAATGGACTGGTTGGATCTCCTTGCACTCCAAGTACTCAGGAGTCTTCTCCAATACCACAGTTCAAAAGCATCAGATTAAGAGGGGGTAAACAGCTACCTCTCCCATTTCTGTAGCAGGGAGTAATGGTGCCCCATTACTGTTGTGAGAAGGCTCTGTGCTCTGAGCTCTGGGAGGGAGTGATGAGTGTTCTAAGGACCCGCCATCACCCTTAAGCAGGGGGCGCTGAGAGTGTGAAGAGATTAAGTCTCAGCCTTTAGTACTTACAGACACAGAAAGCTTCTTAGCCCCGTTGAGAGTAGGGCTATGGCATCTTAGGGAAACTCAAAGGTAAGGTGGTGGTGGTTGTTCATTTTCAATCGCTCAGTCGTGCACCCCAGGCTCCTCTGTCCTCCCCTATCTGCCATAGTTTGTTCAAATTCATGTCCGTTGAGTCAGTGATGCTGTCTAACCATCTCATCCTCTACTTCCCGCTTCTCCATTTGCCTTCAACCCTTCCCAGTGAAAGTTTGTTGCTGAACCATGAAAGACGCCGGGATTCTTGGCCTCTGGAGGAGAACACTTCAATCTGGGGCCAGAGACAAAGCTTGATTGCTTGGAGCTTTTGTGTAATAAAGTTTCATTAAAGTATAGAAGAGATAGAGAAAGCTTCTGACATAGACATCAGAAGGGGGTGCAGAAAGAGTGCCCTTCTGCTAGTCTTTAGCTGGATGTTATATAGCTACTAGCAGTCTGCTAATTAAAGAAAGAAAATGTCCCAAAACTCAGAGCATGTCACCAGGCCCCCCACCCACAACATGCATTTTGAGATAAATATTGGCACCAGGTGAGTCCTCCCAGGCCATAAAACGATTGACTTGAATCTTGAAGAAAGGCAGATTTCCATACAAATATATAGTTTTATTAACATAGATTAGGAGAACAAGGTATGAGTTTAACATACTGGTTTGTCAAGTGGGTTCTGGGCCTTTCTGCAGAACCTCCTTGAAAACAGAGTCTAGAGTAAATGCATAGAACATTAACATAGCTGAAGACAAGCATTTCCATAAGAAAACTGCATTGGTTAGCCCAAGGTTTGAGAAAAGTTAACTTCAGGTGGAACCAGGTGTCATTATGGCAACACAACATTTTAAGAGAAATCTCTCTTTATATTTGTATAGAGAAGGGGAAAAAATATAACACTAGTTTGTTTCCTCCTGCCGCTTAAGAGAGAGATATAAAAATATCTGACACTGGCAGCCTATTTCCTTCATTTGGAGACCCCTGGCCTTCCTTCCTGTTACCCTCTCATTCCCTTCTTTTCTTTTAGGAGAATTATGTTGCCTAGGGAAAAGGGCATCATTCGCATTTTATAACTGCTTCTGAGCTGATAAGGGGCATTGTCCCTAACTTGGTGAGGCAACATATTCTCCTAAACCTCATACTGAGGGTCTCTGATCCAGGGGTCCCAAGTAGTAGCTGGAGGAAGCTGCAGCCGTCACAGGAGTTGGAGCAACCATTTGTAACTTAAAAGCCTTCATGCGACTAGAAACAAATCTAGCTACACAGTTACAGGTGCAGGGAGCAAACAGCAAAAACAGAACAATCAGAATTATTGTAATTAAGATGGTTTTCCACCATGGGGAACTAGTTAACGTCTCCCAAAGTGAGGCAATTGAGGCTTCAGGAGCATCCATAGCCTGAATCATCATGTTCGTGTGTTTAGTAAACTGAGTAACACTAGTGCTCATATCAGGTATATGTGTACAACACTGGGTATGAATAATAGCACAAATTGCTCCTCGTGCAGCTGCCAGAATATCTAAGGCCAATCTGTTTTGTAAAACCACCTTTCTAATTTGTATTTGTTCAGCATTAAGAGCTGAAATAGCTTTTTGAGAGTCTTGTAATGCCTGTTGAGTAAAATTAGTCAAAGCATCCACTCATAGCATAACATCTGTAGTTCCCAGAGAGGGAACAAACACTGCAGCCAAATAATCACACCAGTGAAATACAGATCTTGCCCACGGAGTTTAAGGTGTGGCAAATTAGCAGGCTTTTCTGGAAGCTCTGAAAATATGAAGCCATGAGTAAAAGCTAGTCCTAGGGTGCATCTCCCTATCCAGCCACGGGGAAGCCCTGCCCCTAGGTAAGAGCCACATATCCAATAGTCCCGTTTGCAGCGAGCCAGCAGGACTGAGATATCCAGAGTCTCCTTTGCAGCGAGCCAGCAGGACTGAGATATCCAGTCCCAATCAGTGCCTGGCCAGGCAAAGGGAGGACCTGAACTGGGGTTGGAAAATACGGGAATGATTACGTTGCATATTTCCTGAGGCAAAAATCCCAGTTGTTTCCAATCGTTATAATTCGGTGGTTGGCTAACTTCTGGGGATGGCTCTATTTGTTCCCAGCATATAGGGACAATAGACACTAGACGTCCTTTTTCAGGAGTTGGCCGTATAACCTCATATCATCCCATATTTGATAAACGTCAGGTAAAAAGCCACTAAATCTAGACCCATTTACCTTATGTGCAGCGAAATAGTCATTAAACCAAAACAATGTATAATCAAAATTAAAAGCCACGTTTTGTCCATAATTAAAGTACAAAGTGTTGCACCGGTCCATCTTAGGGTTGTTAGATGTCATCAGATTAACAAAAGGCATCACATGTCGAAGGTATTCGCAGACTTGGAGAAAGCTTTTTCCTTGAAGTGGAGATGTCCACCATGGGAAGCCTTCCACTGATGAAGAGGGGAGCACTCTGCAGACCCAGCAGTTAGACTGATTGTGGAATGCAGCATAGGAGGGAGCCCAGGACAGGAAGGCATTATCTTGAGAATCAAATGGCAAACTCAGGAGTTTTGGAGTCAGCAGTAGGCTCACACAGATTATCAGGGCCTTCTGAAAAGTACAAAGTCAGAGCATAAAAAGTAAAGACATGAAATGACGTCACTTAGTTCTGGTCAGGGTGCCACCTCTTAACTTGAGTGTGATGCACCCATGAATCTATTCCTGGCACTTCGACAGCTGTGGGAGAAGAAAGAATAACCTGGTAAGGGCCTTCCCAGAGGGGTTCGAGGGGTGGCCCCCAGATCCCAGTGTTTTTATCAAAACCTTTGTTCCTGGCTCAAATAGAGGCTTGCTTAACTCAGAGGCTGGGTCAAGAGTCACCTGCTGGAATTCCTGCTGGAATGCCTGTTGAGAACCTGAGAGCTGAGTTACATAATTAGTTAATTCTAAGGCTTCAGGGTCTATAACAGTGTCCTTGCATACGAAAGGCCTTCCCATAAATACATTCAAAGGGGGGCAGTCCCTCCTTTTGGGGGACAGTCCCAGCCCTCTTTAAAGCTATGGGTAGAACTTTAATCCAATTGTCCTGCATCTCTTGAGTTAATTTGCGCAGATGTCTTTTGATAATGTCGTTAGCTGTTTCAACCTTTCCTGAGGATTGGGGTCTCCAGGAACAGTGTACGTGAAATTCTATTCCTAGAGCTTTAGACACCCCCTGAGTTAGAGCGGCTTCAAAGGTGGAGCCATTGTCACTCTGAAGCCTCCGTGGCAGCCTAAACCTGGGCATAATTTCATGGATTAAAATTCTTATAACCTCCTTAGCCAGTTCACTGCAACAGGGAAAAGCCTCAATCCATTCAGTAAAAGTATCCACCCAAACTTGTGAGCAAGAATATCCATTAGCTTTTGGCATATGAGTAAAATCAATTTCCCAGTCTTCTCCAGGATATTTTCCACTTCGTTGTAATCCAGATTTTGCTAGCTTTTCAGTCTTTGGGTTATTTTTCTGACAAACCTAAGATCTTTTGATAAAGTCCTTTCAGGTTTTCACTACATTCTTACCTTCAAACAAATGAGAAGCTATCTTGTAAGTACTCTCCACAGCTAAATGAAAACTCTGGTGTAAACCCTTAAGAATTTTCCATTGAGTATTTTCAGGAATTATAAATTGTCCATCCTCAACTGTAGCCATCCTTTATCAGTAATCTTTGCTCCTCTTTTCTCATATCTTTCTAATTCTTCCTCAGTATATTGTGGGTTTTTCTGTTCCACAGGACCTGTCCAGATCAGAGGCATCTGCAGTGAAGGGGTTTCCTAAAGTGCCACTTATCCGGCTTGACAGTCAGCCAGCTGATTACCTTCAATTACTTTACTCCCATCCCTGCTGTGCCCTTTGCAATGCATAACAGCTACTTCTTTAGGACAATATATAGTCGTTAAAGGTCTCTGGATCTCTCTGAAATGCTTAATCGGTTCTCCTGTTGCCCTTTAAACTGTTTTTCTTTCCATATTGCAGCATGAGCATGTAAAGTCAACTAAGCATACTTAGAATCAATGTAGATATTTGCTCTCTGCCCTTTGCTTAGCTCTAGAGCTCGGGTCAGAGCCACAAGTTCTGCTAACTGAGCACTGGTTCCCTGAGGGAGAGATTTTGCTTCTCAGCCCTCTTCAGCAGGCACCAGGGCATAACCTGCTTTACGCTTCCCTTCCTGGTCACCAGCATCAGGGTCTTTTCCTGCTCTTCCCATCAGGTGGCCAAAGTTTTGGAGCTTCAGCTTCAGCATCGGTCCTGCCACTGAATATTCAGTTGGTTTCCTTTAGGATTGGCTGTTTTGATATCCTTGCTGTCCAAGGGATTCTCAAGTGTCTTCTCCAGCACCACAAACCAAAAGCATCAATTCTGTGTCATTCAGTCTTCTTAATGATCGAGCTCACAGATCTGTACATGACTACTGAAAAAGCCATAGTTTTGACTATACGGACCTTTGTTGGCAAAGTGATGTCTCTGCTTTCTACTATGCTGTCTAGGTTTGACATAGGCTTCCCTGGCGGCTCAGTGGTGAAGAATCCGCCTGCATGGGTGTATCTATGGCTGATTCTTGTTGATGTTTGACAGAAAACAACAAGTTTCTGTAAAGCAATTATCCTTCAATTAAAACATGAATAAAGTGGAAAAGAAAAAACCTCCCTGCAATGCACAGGATGCAGGAGACATGGGTTTCACCCCTGGGTTGGGAAGATCCCCTGCCATGCCCCATGGGAGGAGGGCATGACCGTCCACTAAAGTATTCTCGCCTGGAGAATCCCATGGACAGAGGCACCTGGCAAGCTATAGTCCATGGGGTCATAAAGAGTCAGCCATGACTGAAGCAATGAGCATACATGCCTACTAGCTTTGTCTTAATTGTCCTTCCAAGGATCAAATATCTTAGTTACATGGCAACAATCACCATCCACAGTGATTTTGGAGCCTCCAATGTTAAATCTGTCAGTGCACCCACTTCCCCCCTTCTGTTTTCTGTGAAATGATAGGACTAGATGCCGTAATCTTATATTTTTGAATGTTGAGTTTTAAGCCAGCCTTTTCATTCTCCTCTTTCACCCGCATCAAGATGTTCTTTAGTTCCTCTTCAGTTTCTGCCATTAAAGTGGTATCATCTGCACATCTGAGCTTGTTGATATTCCTGCCACCAGCCTTGATTCCAGCTTGTGAGTCATCCAGCCCAGCATTTCCCATGATGTGCTCTGCATGTAAGTTGAATGAGCAGAGTGACACTATACAACCTTGTCTTACTCCTTTCCCAACTTTGAACCAGTTCCTTGTTCCATGTTCTATTCTAACTGTTGCTTCTTTACCCTCATACAGGTTTCTCAGGAGACAGGTCAGCTAGTCTGGTACTCCCATCTCTAAGAATTTTCCACAGTTTGTTGTGATGGGTAGAACTTTAATCCAATTGTCCTGCATCTCTTGAGTTAATTTGCGCAGATGTCTTTTGATAATGTCGTTAGCTGTTTCAACCTTTCCTGAGGATTGGGGTCTCCAGGAACAGTGTACGTGAAATTCTATTCCTAGAGCTTTAGACACCCCCTGAGTTAGAGCGGCTTCAAAGGTGGAGCCATTGTCACTCTGAAGCCTCCGTGGCAGCCTAAACCTGGGCATAATTTCATGGATTAAAATTCTTATAACCTCCTTAGCCAGTTCACTGCAACAGGGAAAAGCCTCAATCCATTCAGTAAAAGTATCCACCCAAACTTGTGAGCAAGAATATCCATTAGCTTTTGGCATATGAGTAAAATCAATTTCCCAGTCTTCTCCAGGATATTTTCCACTTCGTTGTAATCCAGATTTTGCTAGCTTTTCAGTCTTTGGGTTATTTTTCTGACAAACCTAAGATCTTTTGATAAAGTCCTTTCAGGTTTTCACTACATTCTTACCTTCAAACAAATGAGAAGCTATCTTGTAAGTACTCTCCACAGCTAAATGAAAACTCTGGTGTAAACCCTTAAGAATTTTCCATTGAGTATTTTCAGGAATTATAAATTGTCCATCCTCAACTGTAGCCATCCTTTATCAGTAATCTTTGCTCCTCTTTTCTCATATCTTTCTAATTCTTCCTCAGTATATTGTGGGTTTTTCTGTTCCACAGGACCTGTCCAGATCAGAGGCATCTGCAGTGAAGGGGTTTCCTAAAGTGCCACTTATCCGGCTTGACAGTCAGCCAGCTGATTACCTTCAATTACTTTACTCCCATCCCTGCTGTGCCCTTTGCAATGCATAACAGCTACTTCTTTAGGACAATATATAGTCGTTAAAGGTCTCTGGATCTCTCTGAAATGCTTAATCGGTTCTCCTGTTGCCCTTTAAACTGTTTTTCTTTCCATATTGCAGCATGAGCATGTAAAGTCAACTAAGCATACTTAGAATCAATGTAGATATTTGCTCTCTGCCCTTTGCTTAGCTCTAGAGCTCGGGTCAGAGCCACAAGTTCTGCTAACTGAGCACTGGTTCCCTGAGGGAGAGATTTTGCTTCTCAGCCCTCTTCAGCAGGCACCAGGGCATAACCTGCTTTACGCTTCCCTTCCTGGTCACCAGCATCAGGGTCTTTTCCTGCTCTTCCCATCAGGTGGCCAAAGTTTTGGAGCTTCAGCTTCAGCATCGGTCCTGCCACTGAATATTCAGTTGGTTTCCTTTAGGATTGGCTGTTTTGATATCCTTGCTGTCCAAGGGATTCTCAAGTGTCTTCTCCAGCACCACAAACCAAAAGCATCAATTCTGTGTCATTCAGTCTTCTTAATGATCGAGCTCACAGATCTGTACATGACTACTGAAAAAGCCATAGTTTTGACTATACGGACCTTTGTTGGCAAAGTGATGTCTCTGCTTTCTACTATGCTGTCTAGGTTTGACATAGGCTTCCCTGGCGGCTCAGTGGTGAAGAATCCGCCTGCATGGGTGTATCTATGGCTGATTCTTGTTGATGTTTGACAGAAAACAACAAGTTTCTGTAAAGCAATTATCCTTCAATTAAAACATGAATAAAGTGGAAAAGAAAAAACCTCCCTGCAATGCACAGGATGCAGGAGACATGGGTTTCACCCCTGGGTTGGGAAGATCCCCTGCCATGCCCCATGGGAGGAGGGCATGACCGTCCACTAAAGTATTCTCGCCTGGAGAATCCCATGGACAGAGGCACCTGGCAAGCTATAGTCCATGGGGTCATAAAGAGTCAGCCATGACTGAAGCAATGAGCATACATGCCTACTAGCTTTGTCTTAATTGTCCTTCCAAGGATCAAATATCTTAGTTACATGGCAGCAATCACCATCCACAGTGATTTTGGAGCCTCCAATGTTAAATCTGTCAGTGCACCCACTTCCCCCCTTCTGTTTTCTGTGAAATGATAGGACTAGATGCCGTAATCTTATATTTTTGAATGTTGAGTTTTAAGCCAGCCTTTTCATTCTCCTCTTTCACCCGCATCAAGATGTTCTTTAGTTCCTCTTCAGTTTCTGCCATTAAAGTGGTATCATCTGCACATCTGAGCTTGTTGATATTCCTGCCACCAGCCTTGATTCCAGCTTGTGAGTCATCCAGCCCAGCATTTCCCATGATGTGCTCTGCATGTAAGTTGAATGAGCAGAGTGACACTATACAACCTTGTCTTACTCCTTTCCCAACTTTGAACCAGTTCCTTGTTCCATGTTCTATTCTAACTGTTGCTTCTTTACCCTCATACAGGTTTCTCAGGAGACAGGTCAGCTAGTCTGGTACTCCCATCTCTAAGAATTTTCCACAGTTTGTTGTGATCCACACAGTCAGAGGCCTTGAGGTAGTCTAGTCAATGAAGCAGAAGTAGATGTGTTTCTGGAGTTCCCTTGCTTTCCCCACGATCTAACGAAGGTTGCAATTTGATCTCTTGTTTCTCTGCCTCATCAAAACCAACTTGTATATCTGGAAGTTCTTGTTCCATATACTGTTGAAGCCTAGCTTGAAGGAGTCTACTAACCGGAGGCTTCAGAAATATGGGACAGTCTAAGCTTGAGGAATTGGAGGGTATGAATGAAGCCCCATAAGAGAGAGAAGAGGATTCTCTACTTTCCATGTTGGTAGCAATCTGGGCAAGGGCTAGACCACACCTTCAAGTTCTTGTGTAGGACAGTCACCTTTATCTAGAAAGTCATAAACAGTTCTGCAACTGTAAGAGAGGGAGGGAGAAGGTGGTGAGTGGGAGACAGGCACCCTGAGAGGATGAGAGAGACCTGTTAGAAGGGGGTTGACCATTAAATGGAGGGAGGCTTTGGACTAGAGCAGATGTGGTGGAAATGGGAAAAAGTAGATGCATTAGACATTAGACATTTTCAAAGTAAAATGGACAGAACTCAGCAAGAATATTGACTTGAGGTGAAGGAGAGGGAATTGTAAACCTGGTTAAGACCAAGTTTCTGTGTCCTGTCATAAGGGTCCAAAGGTGTCATGGGGAATCCTGGAAGTTGGCCAAATAAGATTCTTATGTTTATGAGCTCAAGGTCTAGATGGATGTGTTAGGGGAAGCACACTGATTGAGACCGCCCACCCTGGCCAGGCACCATAGTAACCATTTGCATGAGTTGTTTTATGATAGGAGATCCTGATAAGGAATATGGAACTAATAAGCCACCACCAACCAGAAGAGTTTGGAAGGGTCTAAAGGAGACACCGCGTGTCCATCCACTTCCCGGAATCCCTCTTGCTAGCATCCATCTTGGCTGAGGGATGCGTGTGCCACCAGGAAAGACTGAATTAGAATGATTGGCCAAAGACCACCCGGAAACTAATCCCATCACCATAAAACCCGAGATTGCGAGCCACGCGGCAGAGTAGTTCTCCTGGGTTCCCTTACCCTACTGCTCTCCACCCAGGTGCCCTTTCCCAAGAAAATCTCTTGCTTGGTCAGCAGATGTGTCTCCTCGGACAATTCATTTCCGAGTGCTAGACAAGAGCCCAGTTTCGGGCCCTGGAAGGGGTCCGCCTTCCTGCAACAGATGTAATAACCAGTATTTACATACTTAAAACGTCCTTTTCCTTTTTAAGAAAAGTGAGAAGTATTGAGAGATAATTTATACACAATAGAAGTCAATGCTTTAAAGCTTTACCGTTTGTCGAGTTTTGACATATGCATACCATTGTGTAAATGCTACCACAATAAAAATGTAGAAAACGTCCCATTGGTTTGAAAATGCTCCCTTGGGCTATTTGCATTCAGACTCCTTCCTTCACTCCTATACCCTGGCAACTGCAGATATATTTCTCTGCCTATAGTTGTGCCTTTACTTTTATGTATTATATGAAATCATATAATATATAACATACAATCATATAATACGTATGTATCACGAGTTTTGTGGTAAGGTGCCAATAGGGAAGTGGACCGGTTGGACCGGTTGCTCTGCATGCAAACTCACCTCAGCCACAGACACTGAGAAAATCCCCATAGTCAGGCTGTAAAGACGGAGCCTTTCTTCGTGTTCCAACTGAATTCGTAAGGAGTTGGGGGAAATAGGTCTGGTGAATAGGAGTGTGACAAAAGCAATAGTCCTGAATTTTTAAACTCCTAGCAGTATTTCACTAAATATCTTCATGATGGAGAGTTCTGTTGTGAAATCAAACTTCCTCACAAAAATCCAGCCTTCCTGTGTACCTTAAGGTGATATCTCTGCCAGCATGCTGCTGCTGCTGCTGCTGCTGCTAAATCGCTTCAGTCGTGTCCAACTCTGTTCGACCCCATAGACGGCAGCCCGCCAGGCTCCCCCGTCCCTGGCATTCTCCAGGCAAGAACACTGGAGTGGGTTGCCATTTCCCTCTCTAATGCATGAAAGTGAAAAGTGAAAGTAAAGTCGTGCCCGACTCTTAGGGACCCCCGTGGACTGCAGCCCACCAGGCTCCTCCGTCCATGGGATTTTCCAGGGAAGAGTACTGGAGTGGGGTGCCATTGCCTTCTCCACTCTGCCAACATAGCAAAGACAAAAATGGCTTTGCAAACAACTGTATTTGGTGTAATTGGAATGCATGTATACTCTAACTTAACCAGAGTTTTCTTTTGAAAGTATTTTCACATTTTTAAAAAAATAATAAGCAAACATAAGGTCCTAAATGTGATCAAATATAGCTGTGCTCTTAAATACATTTTCTAAATCACAATATTCTACTTTCAGGGAGCAATATCAGTGGGCAAGTGGCATCAACATTGGGACCTATAGATCAAGATTCCCCAAGCTGGATGAACCTGTGGTTGTGAGTACTTTACCATTTGATGTTTTTTATTAGCACAATTTTATTTTTGAGAAAATGATGTTAAGTAGTACAGTTGCAGTGATAAAGGTCTTCCATGCTGATAAAGGGTTACAGTTTGTCTTAGGAAGGAACACTGATCCAGATGTATTATAATCTGTCGTTGCCTGGATGAGTATACTGTGAAATTCCCTGGAAATGTGCCCAGTGACTCCCTCCTCCTGCTTATTAACAACAGACTCATACTTCCATCCCAACATAGATTTAAATAACTTCCAAAGTCTTTCTGGGTAACTTATGGGAGCTAACTCTTCTCTGTGGGAAGAGTAACTTTATTATTAAAAGTAAGTACATAGAATTGTGTTGGGAAAATGTTGTTAGGTTTCCTTATGATCAGATATATCTAGGTATTATATATATTTATGCTATTAGATGTAGTAACAACAAAAAGGTTTTATTTGCATGCACACTCTGCTAGGACCAGCAGCCCAGTGTTGAGCAACCTCAACAAGAGGAACCGCCAGCTGAGATTCAGGATATCACACCTAGAAAGGAGGAAGTACATGGAGAGAATCCAGTGAATCATAATGAAGAGAAGGAGGAGGACGCCTCTGGAGGTAAAGCGTATGTGTGCATCATGTCTGAAGACATAACCAGCAAGAGGAGGAAAGGAAACATTAGAAAAGGACTTCAGACAGTTCCTATAAAACTGAGCAGAGTATAGTTTGCAGGTTAGTGTGGTTGCTCAAATTTTCCCTTGTTTTCAAGACAAAGAGAAGGGGGCAACTGAGTTTTCTGAGGACAACCCTGGGAAAGGAAAATGGTAATAGCATGCGGAAAATTCTGCTTTCCTATTTCTCCAGCAAAACATTCCTGAAATAATGCTCCTGAGGTTCTTATTCATCACATTTTTACCCTACTAGCCTAAGACTTTTAATTCATAATATTGAGGGAATCAATATTATCATTCCCTTGTTTATATTGTGTGCTTTACAGCTGAATTGATACGTTTTTTAAAAGATTCTGACCTGGAAGCTGATCTCCACGAATTGGCTGAGGCAAAGACTGGGGGTAAAGGTGGAGATGGTCCTGATGTCAGGGAGGAGCTTGCATCAAATACAGAGCCTGTTGAAATGCCAGAAGCAGGTATGTCATCCATTCAGAAAGTAATTTATGTGGTTTCTGTTTTTTCAGAATATTATATCTTTAATAATATAGAGGGAACATTACTATTATTTTAATAACAGAGTTCACATATTCTTTGAAAGATAGTTCAGACCCCAGATGCCTGAGTGCCTGACTTACAGACTTTCAAACAAAGAAACAGAGAGGTTAAAGCCATATCGAATTGAAAATAGGGAACCGTTTTCTTCTCTTGTATTACTACTTTAAGCAACAGCTAATAATTTTCAGGTTCTTTTATAATTTCTGCTTGTAACAAATAATGGCATGCATTTGTAATAAATATCAGTTTATATGAAATATGCTCAGGCATTCAAGTAGGTTCTAGTACCAGCTTTAACATAACGTGTGTGATTCTGTGAAATCCCTTAACTTCTAAACCCAACTTTACTCATATAAGTTGTGAATTCAGAACAGATACACGAAAATGCTGATTTTTCAATGCTAATTTTTGCGTTCTCTGATTCTCCTCGATGGAATGCATACAAGAATACTGTTTTTTATGATTTATTTATCATAAAATGTCATCTTGAGTCAAATTATAACAGGGGAATTGAGATTTCATTTTCTGATGAAGGACACATGTACACCTGTGGCTGATTCAGGTCAATGTATGGCAAAAACCACCACAATATTGTAAAGTGATTAGCCTCCAATTAAAATTAATTAATTTTTTTAAAGAAAATATTTTTCTTGATGTTTGTTAAATTCTCTCAAATCCTGAATTCTCTAGCTCTTAAAAAAAGTAGTTGCATTTTAAATGTTTCCCCAGGGAAGCATGCAATGACTGAATAATAAAGTGGCAAAAGATAGTCCACTTTCCTGTTTCTGTGGCTAATCTCGTTGAGAGAGTGCATTTAGTCAGTGATATTCAAGGCAGGTGTGAGTAAGATACATATGCTAAGCACACTACCTGCCCCCACGTTTGGTCTTTTTTGGGGGGCGGGGGTGTTGCTTATTTTAATTGGGTGATCATTACTTTGTAATACTATGATGGTTTTTGCCATACATCCCATTCTCACTCTTAAAGAACTAATAAAAATCTGAGCCTCATGATATAATGGTGTCTAACCATATCAAGGATGTTACTTTTCCTCTTTGATACACGAGTTTAAAAAGTTTTGAAGGTCAAAGATTGTAACTCTAGTTCTTCCTGTGTAATCAACTTAGTATCTTTCACATACGTGTTTTCCAAATTGCTGACAATGAATTGTATGGTTCTGATTTTAAAGGAAGAACTTCATAGTTAGGGAAGAATTTACTGTGTATTAGCCTTCTAAATATTTTCACTTTACATTTTTGTTCCATTCCATTAGAACATTTGGACAAAAATACAACTTTCAGATTATTTTCAAGTAACTACAGAACATGATTCAAATATTCTCATAGAACCCTCAATATGTGTGGCATTTAAAAAGAAAAATACATAATTTACAAAGTACATAAATATAAAATCCTACATCCAACATAAAAGGTAAGAAGAAGAGCAACAGAATAAACCTAAGGGAAAAAGAAAAAGATACTTAATAAAAGACAGGTACAAATTGTTCGGAAGAGGAAAATAAACCCAACTAATAAATAAAGACAATGTTCTAGCTTACATAATTTTTTAACATATATATATATATATATACACACACACACACATTTTTAAAAATATTCTTTTCTGTTGTGATCAGATTGGACATACTTCCCTGTGCTGCTGATTATAATCTGGAACTCAGACATTTTCAGAATATTGATGAAATGGCTAATAGGGTAGAAAAACAACTATTATTTAACATACCCCACAGTAACTAAATAACTAAACATCACATTGCTGATAATATGCTTGAAAAGTCTATAAAATCTCTAGAGAGGATTAACTGAAGGTAAGCCAAAGGGTCGCCCTTAGTGTTCCTGTTTTAGTCCATTTTATAAAACTACAACTGCAGTGACCTTTGTATACCTCTCCTGCCATCAACGTTCTGCTAAGTAACTTTTCAAATATTTCTATGATAGGTGAAGGGCAACCATTTGCTTGAAGGAAGATAAACTGAAACGATGTATGCTGTTCTTATGTTGTATATTTGACTGTTAAAGTTCTGTCAATAAAGTTTCATTTTCTACTTGCACATTTTTGTTAAATTTATCCCTGGCTATTTAATGTTATTGAAAATTGATGGTTTTGTGATTTTTATTGCCTAGTTGAGGATGTACATAGAGATAGAATGTTTGTATATAGACTTTCTGTCCAGCAGTTCTTCTAAATATGCATATTAATTCCAAAAATTTAGATCTAGATTATTTTTGCTTTTCAAAATATACTATTAGATTTGAATATCACCAATTTCTACTGGCTTCAACCTTAAACCTTTCCTCATTTTGCAGCATTGAACAAACCTAGCCAGAATAGTCTTGACTAAAGCAGGTGATAATCGGCATTTTTCCCGATAGGAAATGAAAAATCTTCTCCATTTCAACCTGTTTATGTTGTGTTTTTTGTATATATACCTTATCAGAGTAAGTCCCATTCTATTCCTAGTTTGCCATCTTGAATATAGATTAATTCTCACCAAACACTTATAATGTATCAATTGTGATGATCATAGAATGGTTTTCCCTCCATTTTTCTATTAATGTGGTGAATTGCATTGGTTCAGTTCAGTTCAGTTCAATCGCTCAGTCGTGTCCGACTCTTTGCGACCCCATGAATCGCAGCACGCCAGGCCTCCCTGTCCATCACCAACTCCCGGAGTTCACTCAGACTCATGTCCATCGAGTCCGAGATGCCATCCAGCCGTCTCATCCTCGGTCGTCCCCTTCTCCTCCTGCCCACAATTCCCCCGAGCATCAGAGTCTTTTCCAAGGAGTCAACTCTTCGCATGAGGTGGCCAAAGTACTAGAGTTTCAACTTTAGCATCATTCCTTCCAAAGAAATCCCAGGGTTGATCTCTTCCAGAATGGACTGGTTGGATCTCCTTGCAGTCCAAGAGACTCTCAAGAGTCTTCTCCAACACCACAGTTCAAAAGCATCCATTCTTCGGCGCTCAGCCTTCTTCACAGTCCAACTCCCACATCCATACATGACCACTGGAAAAACCATAGCCTTGACTAGACGGACCTTAGTCGGCAAAGTAATGTCTCTGCTTTGGAATATACTATCTAGGTTGGTCATAACTTTTCTTCCAAGGAGTAAGTGTCTTTAATTTCATGGCTGCAGTCACCATCTGCAGTGATTTTGGCGCCCAGAAAAACAAACTCTGACACTGTTTCCACTGTTTCCCCATCTATTTCCCA